>CANDYM010000660.1:0-188197 GCA_947397865.1 Polietes domitor
TTCCTCCTCCGACGATATAGAAACGAAGTAAAATTGGATTTTTCGAAATGTGTACTTTTAAGGGGAGAGCGGGACAAAAAGGGATAAAAATGGGACCAACTAAAGTATTACAGCTAGAATCGTGAAATTTGGTTTGTAAATTCCTCTGACAACGTAGATTTTCAAAATAAATGGATTTTTCGAAATTTGTACTTTTAAGGGGCGAGCGGGAAAAAAAGTTTTAAAAATGGTACCAACTTAAGTATTACAGCTAGAATCGTGAAATTTGGTATGTAAATTCCTCTGACCATATAGAAATAAAGTAAAATTGGATTTGTCGAAATTTGTTCATTTAAGGGATGAGAGGGGCAAAAAAGGATAAAAATGGTACCAACTAAAGTATTACAGCTAGAATCGTGAAATTTGGTATGTAAATTCCTCTGCCATGTAGCAGCGCAGTGTAATTGGATTGTTTGAAATTTTTACTCTTTAGGGGGTAGGCGGGACAAAAAATGTTCCAATTTAAGAATTGCAGCTATAGTCAGGAAATTTAGAGTGTAAACTGTGTGTAAAGCGCAATCTAAATGGATTTTTTTTCGAAATTTTCTTATAGGAGTGAGCAACAAGGGATAAAAGTAGTACCAACTAAAGTATTGGAGCTATAGTCGTGAAATGTGGTGTGTAAGTTCCTCTGACAACGAGAAGAGCAAATCTAAACGAATTTTGTACTTATGAACAATGAGCGGGATAAAAACAGTATCAACTAAAATATTTCAGCTATAGTCGTGAAATTTTGTGTTTAAATTTCTCTGACAACGTAGACTTCCAACATAAATGGATTTCTCGAAATTTGTACGGAACAAAAAGGGATTAAAAATGGTACCAACTTTAGTATTACAGCTAAAGAGTGATTTTTTGAGGTTAGGATTTTCATGCATTAGTATTTGACAGATCACGTGGGATTTCAGACATGGTGTCAAAGAGAAAGATGCTCAGTATGCTTTGACTTTCATCATGAATCGTCTTACAAACGAACAACGCTTGCAAATTATTGAATTTTATTATCAAATGCGTGCTCTGTTAAGAAAGTTCATTGCGCGCTTCCATTTTATGGTCAGTTTAATCGACCCACTGAAGCGGCTATTCGGGCTATTGTGACTAAATTTCGCACCAAATTTACATTGTTGGACATTAAACCACCAACCGCGTTACGTAGAGTGCGAACTGAAGAAAATATCGCAGCTGTATCGGCCAGTGTAATGATGACCACCAATTTTCGATTCGTCGCCGTTCGCACCAATTGGGTCTCTGTTACTCAAAAACGTGGAAATGCCAAAATTGGACTAAGCGGATGGACCACCTAAGACGCAGCCGCGGTCAACATTTAAATGAAATTATCTTCAAAAAGTAAATGTCATGGACCAATCTAACGTTTCAAATAAAGAACCGATGAGATTTTGCAAATTTTATGCGTTTTTATTAAAAAAAAAGGGATAAGGGATAAAAATGATGTACAATAATTACGGAAACGCGGAACATAAATGGATATTTCAAAATTTGTACAAAAGGGGGATACGGGACAGCAAGGAATAAATGCGTTACCAAATAAAGTACATATTTGTAGGGCAAGCAAAAACACATGTTACCTATAGTGATTTTTCAAAATGTGTACTTTTGGGAAAGAAGTGCAAAAAGTTATAAACTGGCTGGCTGAATCTAGAAACATTAGATCGAGGATATAAATGGTTGTAATATTTTGTTCAAAACTTGGTAGAAAGGTTTAAAAATTATACATACGAAGTAGTTCAGCTAAAATAGTGCATACCAAGAAGCACATTCCTTTGACTGTGTGTGAGTGCTAGCTAATAGAAGGTTTCCAAATTACTATTTTAGATTTATCTACATTCACCAAAATTAAATAAATACTATCCAAAAACAGAGACGGATAAAATTAACAAATAACTGGCTTTTTCGCGTGCGAAGCAGCGGGTACTGCTAGTATTTAATAAAGGGTGATTTTTTTAAAAGCTATAGGAAAGTTTTTCAGAAAAAAACACATAAAATTCAGAAAAATGCATGAAATCTTTATTTGAATCGATAGTACGGTCCATATAATTTAATGTTTGAAGATTATTTCATGCAAATGTTGACGTTGACTGCGCCTCAAATGGTCCATCCGTTTAGTCCAATTTTGGCATTTCCACGTTTTTGAGTAACAGAGGCCCAATTGCTGCGAACGGCGACGAATCGATAATTGTTGGTCATCATTAACACTGGCCGATACAGCTGCGATATTTTCTTCAGTTCGCACTCTACGTAATCGTGTTGGTAATGTCCAACAATGTAAAATTGGTGCGAAATTTAGACTTAATAGCCCGAATGGGTCGATTAAACTGACCATAAAATGGAAGCGCGCGATGAACTTTCTTAACAGAGCACGCATTTTGATAATAAACTTCAATAATTTGCAATTCATGGTTAAATTATAGACCAAACTGAAGATGTTTGACAGTGAAACAAAACACGAAACGTGCGTCACCTGTTTAAACCAGTTTTGCCAAAAGAGGGTAATCATACGGCAGCTATAGCTTCACTTAGACTTATTTCTCTTTCCCTGTGGACTAATAAAGACATAGGTCATATGAGAATATCTAGTCAGCGACCATCTCTGGTACATAGGGTGGACTACACCATAGGGCATAGAGACTTCTCAGAGAACTGTAAAGCTGACATGTTTCACAATTTGTTACAAATGTGGAAGCAGGATCCAATTGCCACAGAATTGTGTTACTAGAATATGGTGCTAAGTAAAACTTAAGTCCTTCAAGTCCTTAAGTTCTCTCAGAGTGAGGGTAAACATAAGTCGGTTTAAGCGACTGACTTTACTTGCTCGTGTTGACATGTCCATTAAGTCAAAAATGAACCTCATCAATGATTGCTATTTTGCGATCTGAACCATGATTTTCGAAATAAATTTGCACAATTATCCTTCATTGTTCTGTCGGTAATCTATTCATAAGACCAAACTTAGCACAATTGATTATAGTGGACTATCGTAACCCACTCCAGCCTGAGAAACACTCTCAGAGTATGTACACTATGCCACAAAAGTCTACAAACGTCCTTAGATATTACTTTTTAATTATTTTTTTATTTTCTTGTGAATGGTGATTATTCTCCAACTTCGATCAACATTATAAAGGGTGATTTTTTAAGAGCTTGATAACTTTTTAAAAAAAAAAACGCATAAAATTTGCAAAATCTCATCGGTTCTTTATTTGAAACGTTAGATTGGTCCATGACATTTACTTTTTGAAGATAATTTCATTTAAATGTTGACCGCGGCTGCGTCTTAGGTGGTCCATCCGCTTAGTCCAATTTTGGCATTTCCACGTTTTTGAGTAACAGAGACCCAATTGGTGCGAACGGCGACGAATCGAAAATTGGTGGTCATCATTAACACTGGCCGATACAGCTGCGATATTTTCTTCAGTTCGCACTCTACGTAAGCGTGTTGGTGGTTTAATGTCCAACAATGTAAATTTGGTGCGAAATTTAGTCACAATAGCCCGAATAGCCGCTTCAGTGGGTCGATTAAACTGACCATAAAATGGAAGCGCGCGATGAACTTTCTTAACAGAGCACGCATTTTGATAATAAAATTAAATAATTTGCAATTCATGGTTAAATTATAGACCAAACTGAAGATGTTTGACAGTGAAACAAAACACGAAACGTACGTCAGCTGTTTAAACCAGTGTTGCCAAAAAGATAATAGCTAAAAAATCACCATGTAGAAGGCAATCATACGGCAGCTAGATCTTCACTTAGACTTATTTCTCTTTCCCTATGGACTAATAAAGACATAGGTCATATGAGAATATCTAGTCAGCGACCATCTCTGTTACATAGGATGGATTACACCATAGGGCATAGGGACTTTTCACAGAACTGTAAAGCTGACATGTTTCACAATTTGTTACAAATGTGGAAGCAGGGTCCAATTGCCACAAAATTGTGTTACTAGAATATGGTGCTAAGTAAAATTTAAGTCCTTCAAGACCTTAAGTTTTCTTAGAGTGAGGGTATACATAAGTCGGTTTAAGCGACTGAAACTTACTTGCTCGTGTTGACATATCCATTAAGTCAAAAATGAACCTCATCAATGAACCCATGATTTTCGAAATAAATTTGCACAATTATCCTTCATTGTTCTTTCGTTAATCTATTCATAAAACCAAACTTAGCACAATTGATTGTAGAGGACTATCGTAACCTTCTCCAGCCTGAGAAACACTTTCAGAGTATGTACACTATGCCACAAAAGTCTACAAACGTCGTTAGATATTACTTTTTAATTATTTTTTATTTTCTTGTGACTGGTTATTATTCTCCAACTTCGATCTAACATTATATATACACCAACCCCTCCCCAACCACACACAAAGAATTATGTTGCCCTTTGTAGTGCCTGAACAACACAACACCAATTCTTATTTTAATCTTATAATTTACTATCGTTTGTAGACTTTTATGGCATAGTGTATATTCTTTTCCACTAACGTGACGCTCCTTTATTGACGTTGTGCACACACATACAACACACCCAGGCACTGACCAATTGGGTTAATATGTTTATTAAATTTCCTTCAATTTGTTGCATTAATTTGTTTATACAACGCCCACACACACACACAGAAACATCATCATATGCAACCGATAAGCCGAGTCAGCGGACATTCATGGATAAACACTACTGCACATTAATATGGAGATGTATGGATGAGCGTCTCTGTGTGTGAGTATATTATATAAATGTATTTATCACCACCCCCACACACACACATATATATACAACTCGTATACGGATGTGGAGCAGAGTGGCACATGTCCTCGTACATTCGCTTGATTGCCCACTGAAATTGAGCACGCATTTAAATGGCGCGCCACATCCACATCCACTTCCATATACATGTCCTCTGATGTATCGAACGAGTCGAACTGATAGTCCGGTCGTTTCATTTAATTCGTAGTCGTTGTTTTTGTGAATTTAATTTCCATTTCATGAATATTCTTCGAATTCGAGAAAATGTCATGAGCCGCCACAGTGTGTGTCCTTGTGGCATGGTGAAAATGTGAAGGAGGTGAAGAAAGTAATTAAATATAACCTAGGAAAATTACATCTGACAAATTCAGGTCATAGTGGTGTTGTGTAGTCGCCTAAAGAGGAAATGAGGGATTTGTGCAATACCATATTTACATACATAAAATTTCAGGAGAGCCATTTAACAATTTTAAGCCATCACATCTATCATGAACGCTATGGGTCCATATAAAAAATCATGAATATTTGATTCACACGAACCGAAAGCTATAAAAAACTGTATTTTCCAAATAAATTGTTTTATATAATTTTTAAATTTTACAAATTTCTACATATCTATTCATGCATATTTACCTTAAAAGGTAATTTCTTAAGGATTTATGAATTCTATCGCACTTTTTTAATGACACAAAGCTCCAGAATTCCTTCCAAATTATAAATACCGGGTCAAACTTTATATACCCTCTACCATGGATTGTATTCCACAGTAAACAATAATAAAAATAATGAACAAATAATTTTATGGATAAATATACAATTTTAATTACTTTAAACCACGCTTATAAGTAGGGTTTGGGGTCCGGGAATTCCCGAAAAAAAATGGAAGGGGATTCCGGGAAAAAATTTTAATTTCCCGAGAATACGGGAAATATTACAAAAATATTTTATTGATTATTTTGAGCACTAATTGGGTATTTAGATATATTTCCAATTCATATATTTACATTACTGACAATAATAATGAGTATTTGTTTATTACTACAAACAAAGTTTTTAAATTCGCAAAGTAAACATTTTTGCGAAACCCAGCTAGGGGAATACAAACTTTTTGTGAGGATATTTACAGGGTCTTTATTGTGAAACAAAAATATCATACCGACAATACTATGGCTGACATAATGTCAATACTTAACCCCTCGTGCTATCTGGTTAAACTTTAAATTTCGTGTTTTCCTAGAAGAATCGACAAAATAAATTACTTTATATATTAACAATTACTTTACATATGGAACCAGTAAGAAATTGTTAAAAATAGGGACAATTAAAATTGTTCACTTGGAAACTTTCAAGAGGAATCTAATAGGAATAAAAATATATCCTACGGTATTTTTAAATGACACTTTGCAGGAACTAATGGCTGGACTATTTCAATGTTTTTATTTTTTATGGATTTATTTAATTAATATTATTTTTTATATTGATTTTACAGTTTAGAATATTTCCCCCTGTTTCTGTAAAATATTTTCGTCTCCAGACGAATGAATCTTCTAAACTAATTACGTCATAAAATTCTATGTCATATGTGTTATTTGTTTCCTTAATCATTTTTAATTTTGAATCTAGTGAAGGTGTAAGCCATTTGTGCCTGCGATTTAAATGGCAAATTTTATGACGCCTTCAATTCTGACGATTAGTCTAGAGTAAAATATTTAAACAAATACATTCGTTTAATTTGTAATATGTCAGTATTTTAACCCATCCACGCCCAATTTATTAAACTTATTTTCAATTATTTTCGTAATAACTACTACAATAATGAAAAAAATATTTATTTTTAGATTATTATTATATTGTTTTGTTCTTCTCGATCACTTGTGCTTACAATTAAGAGACTTGACAAGGTGGCAGCATTTGTATAAATTTTTTTCTTAAATGAATCAACAAGCTACTTTCATGTTAAGCGAGTCAATTCCATACAACAATTAAGCTAGTTAGCCAAATCGAACAGCCCCATAATTTAATAATCAGGAATTACATTCATATTAAAAGTTACCAACAAAGTACGAAAACCTTGAAATAGTGTACACCTTGAATAGTGTATGGTGGGTTAAAAAAGCACACCAGTTACTAAATGTTGACATTTTGAACCACATTCGACATACCTAAAATAAATTATTTTTTCCCGGGAATTCCCGGGATGAATGAAACTTCTCATTCCCGTTTTCCCGGGAAATGAAAAAGTCAGGGAAACTCCAAACCCTACTTATAAGGCAACGCTACCAATATGTTTATACTATATTAGAATGGGTCGCGAAATAAATTGCTGCGGTCACCCCCCAGAAATGAAAATTGGATTAATAATGATAGTAATGATCTACAAAATAGTTCGTCACTGGGTCAAGCCATATGTGAGCTAAACGCTCCTGAAAACACCTCTATAATCACTTTTTTCCGTGTAATTTTTTATGTTGCATTTTGACCAATTTTTGCTCGGAATTGATTCCTAAAGTTGGTACCATTTTTATCACTTTTTTCCCGCTCCACCCTTAAAAGTACAAATTTCGAAAAATCTATTTGGATTTGTTCTTCTACGTTGTCAGAGGAATTGACACACCAAATTTCACGACTATAGCTGCAATACTTTAGTTGGTACTATTTTTATCCCTTTTTGTCCTGCTCACTTCTTATAAGTATAAATTTCGAAAAAAGATCTAATTTTACTGCGCATCTACATGGGCAGAAGAACTTACATATCAAATTTCAAGATTCTAGCTGCAATACTTTAGTTGGTACCATTTTTATCCCTTTTTGTCCCGCGCAACCCTTAAAAGAACAAAATGTATTTATATTCCGCTTCTATGTGGTAAGAGGAATTTACATACTAAATTTCACGACTATAACTGCAATACTTTAGTTGGTACCATTTTTATCCCTTTTTGTCCCGCTCACCTCTTATATTTACAAATTTCGAAAGATCCAATTTTACTGCGCTTCTACATGGGCAGAAGAACTTACATATCAAATTTCAAGATTCTAGCTGCAATACTTTAGTTGGTACCATTTTTATCTTTTTTTGCCCCGCGCAGCCCTTAAAAGTACAAAATGTATTTATATTCCGCTTCTATGTGGTGAGAGGAATTTACATACCAAATTTCACGATTCTAGCTACAATGCTTTAGTTGGTACCATTTTTATTCCTTTTTTGTCCCGCTCACCCCTTAGAAGTACAAATTTCGAAAAATCAATTTATATTGCAAGTCTACGTTGTCAGAGGAATGTAAATATCTAGTTTCACGATTTTAGCTGCAATTGTTATGTAGGTACCATTTTTATCCCTATTTGTCTCTTTCCTCCCTTAAAAGTACAAATTTCGAAAAATCCCTATTTGTAGCTCGTCTGCATGGTCATTGCAAGGAACTCACCGAATTCCATGTGTCTAACTAATTCCGTTTTGTCAGGACGAAGGTTCGATGTTTATCCCTTTTTGTCCCATTTTACCCCATAAAAGTACGAATTTCGTAAAACCCTTTCTTAATCGACGTCTACGTCATATTTGCGAACTAACCTGAATATTTCATGAGCCTTCAGCCGTTTGGTCTGTGGGCTGGTCAGTCAGTAACGCAACTCTTTTACATATATAGATTGGGTCTCAAAACGATATTTCAAGTTGTTACAAACGGCATGACAAGGTTAGTATATACCCCCATCCTGTGGTGGAGGGTTTACAAATCACACGTACCTCTGTTTATATATTGATAATAAAAAGGCTACCATATAGATGACCTAAAAACATAATAAATAACTTCTGGCAATTTCTTAAATCTATTTTTTTGTATTTGAATTTGGGACCAGTGTGCAGTGGACTTTATAACGTTCTTGCCACATCATTCCAAAAAGGGCATAATTTTTTGTTTTCCAAAACTCATTAAGAGTTAAGTGTTTACTTATTCGCAATGATGTGCAATATTTTCGATTACTTTCAAAGAGTATTCATAATTATTGAATATGCACTCGAGCTGTGTGCACGAGTTTCCTGCGTTTAAATTGAATTTATACATCTCATTTGGTGGTCATACAAGCATAAAGTGGTGACAAGAACAGGGACACTGAGAACTCCTTAATGTTTCAGTGACAGAGAGTAGTGTGACCCAGAATTGTGGTATCCCTTAAAAAGTAAAATATGAGTAAACTAAGCTGGGAAACTTAAAATGGTTGTTTAATTTTAAACTAATACAGATAGAAGCAAGAAAATAGAAGTATTTTTAACAGAAGTTCTCCTCTATATTTTAATACTTATATTGGTACCGTAGGGTGCGAAAAAGTATTTAAAACAATTTTTGCAAAAAAAAAGTTAAATACAGATGCAAAATGGTCTTGAGCCAGGACAATATCCCAGTTCAAAACTTTATTCTTTGATCATTTTTAGTCTTTTTGCCCTTTAAAAAGGAGAGGAAAACTCCAATTATCTCCATTTTGCTTATAGTTTCCGGTTAAAGTGTACCGACTTTTTTTGAATTGTCGTTACACAGAGGAATATTTCCAAAAAGCAATGAAGCTAATTTCAATTTTGTTATTAGTACCTTCACAATATAAATATTTGTCCTCGTAGAGACGAACAATTTAGTTTCTCTTTCGCATCCTCTTTGCAGTGTTAGAATTATTTGTTTTTATCCTGTCATCGTTGGCATTCATTATTGAGAAGATGTATGTATGTATGCTTGCATGAGCGTATATAGCATATTCCCAATAATTATGTATTTTAAATTGAAAATATCCAATTTTCCATTGGCATTGTAAAAAATATACCAATTTGTGCGTTGCATTATTCGTATTTGCTTTACTTGCAACACATCCATACTGTCTACCAAAACACAAATACGTTACGGCACCCGTACTATTTGTAAATATTTGCTGTCAGACCACATCTTCGTCATATTGGCATAGATATATATACTGCGAAGCATTTTAGTAAGGAAATTAGATTTTTAAATTCCACGTCATTCATTAGATAAATAAAGAAAATTGCAAATTGACAATCTTTCATTAAAATCGCATTTGTGTGATTACTTCACATGGAATTACTCATATCTCCAACATACAATTTTCCTAGAACGGTTAGTCAAGGTTGATAAAGATGAGTCACATCAACCGGATTGGAGAGGGAGACTCATACCCAGGGCATACACCTATGCCTGCAAGACGGTCCGTTGTGTGATCTAAATAAAAACAGAAGGATAAAGTTGGAGGTGTAACTTTTCCGTATTTTAGGAATTCGATCATGAACTTCCTTAATATTTACCATTCTGTGGCTGTAAGGTACTCCAGGTTTGGTAATATCGATCCCGAGAGGTAATGGGCTCTCAACTTCGGAAAGGCGGGACAAAGGAAGTCTTCCACCGTTTCGGTGTGCTACCCGCATGCCCTGCACTCATCCGAGTCCGATCGCGTGAATGCGCTCTGAGTGTTTTGTGAGATGTCCCATCGTGCTGCTGAGTTCGATTTTACTCAACCTCATCAGCCATCTATTTTCACTCTCATTTGCCCCCACAAGATAATTGTTGCAACGCCTTCCGTGGAAGAGTCTTGGCACCCATATCATCTTTATTTTCCCTTTGGTGGAAAATATCAAATAAATGAAGTTCCTCCTTACATTCTAATATGGTTCGCGACTTCACCGTGGGTTTAGTGATCGCCTTGATCGCAGCTTGGATACCCGTGCATATACTCTCTCAGCTCTGCTTTATACAGCTAATCATTTCACACACTCCGTAACCGCTTTGACTTCTACACCTTTTTCAATTGTAATTCAAAAGACATGACTTGAAATTCAAAGACACCAGTTGAAATTCAAAAATTCCATTTGCAATTCAAAAAATATCACTTGAAATTAAAAAATTCAAAGAATGTCAATTGGAATTCAAAACTCGTCATTTGTAATTCAAAAGACAACATTTGAAATTCCAAAATCGTCATTTGTAATTAAAAAAACATCATTTGAAATTCAAAAGACATCATTTGAAATTCATTGCAATTCAAAACTCGTCATTTGTAATTCAAAACTCGTCATAAGTAATTCAAAAGACAACATTTGAAATTCAGAAGTTTTCATTTGAAATTCAAAAAATATTCCATTTGTAATTCAAAAATTATTCCATTTGCAATTCTACCCTTTTTGAATTGCACAAATTTATTTAAGCAAATATTAGGTTGGGTAGGATTTAATTATATCTGTAAATTTTAATATTCTGCTGTTTAGAAAACAGATTTACCTCCATTTAGATTGATAGATAGAAAGTCTGTGGAGTGAGGATATTAAAATAAGAACATTACCCATTGAGAAATTTGTTTCATATATGTTATATAAACCTACAATATGATTGATATTGCAAGAACTCTCGCACAAATTGGCATAAGCTTTGGATAAAATAAAACTGATCAATAACAATTAAATATTGGAAATGGTTTTACAATCATTTTATACTTTTAAAATAGTTATCATTTGTTGTACCTGCCGCACAAATAATCCGACCCTAAGTAAAATGCAAGTCCTTATAAATTATATGCAGATGCTCTCTGAGCTGGTGAAGGTTATAAACTATATATGAAATTACCGACATTTTACATCACCATAATTATTAGTTGCTTATCATTTTATTAAATCTGTTTTCAAAACTGCAGAATATTCAAATTTGCAGAAAAAAATGCTACCCCACCTAATGTATATTTTTCTTAAAAAAATTTGTTTACATTTTTATACCCTCCACCTCCAGGATGGGGGTATATTCACTTTGTCATTCCGTTTGTAACACCTTGAAATATTTATCGGATTATCGGGTCGTGGTAAAATTCTAAGACGATATAGCCATGTCCGTCTATCCGTCTGTCTGTTGAAAGCACGATAGCGGCCGAACGAAATGAGGTAGAAGGTTCAAATTTTTCCTAAATGTGTCTTATGGTTGTAGATCGCTTGGGATTGAAAGTGGACGAAATCGGTCCAGAGGGAAAAATGTTTCCCTCACAAGTACTGAAAATACCCCTAATATTTAGAGTATTTCAGCATGTTTTTTGAACATATTAGCTTGTATTTACTTGATATTTGCAATTCGCATTCCCTCGACATTCTTTAATCTACTGGAAATACTGTGGAATGCACTCCGTGGTGCAGGGTATATAAGATTCGGCCCGGCCGAACTTAACGCCTTCTTACTTATTGAATTTCAAATGGACTAATTTTTGAATTTCAAATGAAAACTTTTGAATTTCAAATGGTGTATTTTGAATTACAAATGACGAGTTTTGAATTTCAAATGGCGAGTTTAGAATTACAAATGACGAGTTTTGAATTATAAATGACGAGTTTTGAATTCCAAACGATGATTTTTATACCCCTCCTCCTCCAGGATGGGGGTATACTTACTTTGTCATTCCGTTTGTAACACCTTGAAATATCGACCTGCGACCCTATAAAGTATATATGTATATTCTTGATCGTCATAAAATTCTAAGACGATCTAGCCATGTCCGTCCGTCCGTCTGTTGAAAGCACGCTAGCATCTAAACGAAAGGAGCTAGAACGTTCAAATTTTCCATAAATGCGTCTTATAGTCGTAGATCGGTTGGGATTGAAATGGGGCGAAAGCGGCCCAAAGGGAAAATTTTTTCCCTCACAAGGACTAAAAATACCCATAATAATCCCTAATATTTTAGCGTATTTAAGCATGTTTTTTTGCATATTTCTGTTTATATTTGCTTGATATTTGGTATGCTTATAGCAAAAACGTGCATCATAAAGTGATTCTTATTTGTACGGGGTGAAATGGGGCAAAAAAGGGATAAAAATGGTGCATATTAAACGACAACAGCTAGAAACACGAAATTCGGTGTGTACATTCCTCTAATTGAGTAGATACATAATATAAAAGTATTTTTTCCAAATTCGTACTTTTAAGGGGTAAAATAGGAATAGAGGGATAAAAATGGTACCAACCAAACGGCTGTACCTAGAATAATGAAATTCGGTATATACATTCCTCTGATTGCATAGATAAGTAAAATACACCGATTTTTCAAAATTCGTACTTTTTGGGGTTAAAATGAAAAAAGGGGATAAAAATAGTACCAATCAAATGACCGCAGCTAGAGTCATGAAATTCGGAGTATACATTCCTCTGACTGCGAAGACACGGAAAATAGACGAATTTTTCGAAATTAGTACTTTCAAGGGATACAATGGTACAGAGGGATAAAAATAGTACCAACTAAACGACTACAACTAGAATGATAAAATTCTAATTGCGTAGAAACGTCAAGGGGGTAAAAATGGTACCAACCAAATGGAATCATGGAATTCGGTGTATACATTCCTCTGACTGCATAGACACGCAAAATAAAAAGTTTTTTTTTCCAAATTCGTACTTTTTTTTTTACGGCAAAAATTGGTTGAATCATGAAGTTAGGTTATTTTGCACTATGTACGTCTGATAATGGATTTTCAAAATTTGTACTTTTGAAATTCAAATAGAATGGAAATACAACCAACTGTAGCACCCACTATCTACCAATATTTATGGCTTTGAAAATATTTTTCAAAATATAAATAAAAAATAATTATTTTTTGAATTGACGTATTGGTAGCCTTGCCTTATAAGCGTGGTTTGAAATAATTTAAATATTATATTTATTTATAAAATTAATTTTTCAATATTTGTATTTGTTTTGGTTTGGCTATATTAAAAAAAATTATATTTTCCTGTAATATTACTGCACTTCTACGAAAACAGACAACCTCTGTGGAATGCAATCCATGGTGGACGGTATAAAAAGTTCGGCCCGGCCGAACTTAACGCCATTTTTACTTGTTTTTACTTTTATGCTGCACTTAATTTCCATCGACGTCACTGCACTACAAAAGTCAAAAAAAGATTTTGTAAAATTTAACTGTAATGGTAATTTATTATTTAACGGGATTAAAGTTCTCCTAAAGACTTTTCAAACAATGGTTCTATACAATCGGTTAAATCAATTGTGAAATACAAGGACTTGAATATAAACTTGTCAGCAGGATTTTCATTTTTTGGAAATTGCAATACCTAAAAACCCTGCAAGTAAAATTTTAAGATTTGTTCCCAAGACACGAGTAAATATTTCTACACTCCACGAGAGTATTATGTCTTTGTGCATTTGTTTGTAACACCCAAAAGGAAGCGATATAGACCCATTGTTAAGTATACCGATCGACTTAGAATCACCTTCTGTGTCGATTTTGCAATGTCCGTCTGTCTGTCCGTCCGTCTGTCCATCTATTGTTGTAATCAAATTACAGGTCGCAATTATAGTCCGATCTTAATAAAAATTTGCACAAATAAGTTTTGTGGATCAAGGACGAACGCTATTTAATTTGAGGCAAATCGGTTCAGATTTAGATATATCCCCCATACAAATGTCGCTCCCGATTTGACATTTTCCGCTCTAGAAACCACATATTGCACCCGATTTTCTTTAAATGGCAGAACTTTTTATAATCCAACTAGAAACACCTATGCAGAATTTAGGTAAGATCGGATCAGATTTAGATATAGCCCCCATACAAATGACGCTCCTGATTTGTCATTTTCCGCTGTAGAATCGACATATTGTACCCGATTTTCTTTAAATTTGGCACAACATCTTATAATCCAACTAGAAACACCCATGCAGAAAGTGGGTAAGATCGGTTCAGATTTAGATATAGCCCCCATACAAATGTCGCTCCCGATTTGTCATTTTCCGCTGTAGAATCGACATATTGTACCCGATTTTCTTTAAATTTGGCACAACATCTTATAATCCAACTAGAAACACATATGCAGAAATTAGGTAAGATCGATTCAGATTTAGATATTGCCCCCATACAAATCTCGCTGCCGATTTGACATTTTCCGCTCTAGAAACCATATATTGTACCCGATTTTCTTTAAATTTGGCACAACATCTTATAATCCAACTAGAAACACCTATGCAGAATTTAGGTAAGATCGGTTCAGATTTAGATATAGCCCCCATACAAATGTCGCTCCCGATTTGTCATTTTCCGCTGTAGAATCGACATATTGTACCCGATTTTCTTTAAATTTGGCACAACATCTTATAATCCAACTAGAAACACCCATGCAGAAAGTGGGTAAGATCGGTTCAGATTTAGATATAGCCCCCATACAAATGTCGCTCCCGATTTGACTTTTGCCGCTTTAGAAATCCAAGTAAAAAAACCTATGGTGAAGTGGGTAAGACCGGTTCAGATTTAGATATAGCCCAAATACAAATGTTGCTCCCAAATGTTTACCCGATTTTGGCCAAACTATACATTTTATATTTCACCTATTTCGTTCCAGATTTCAATACACCCCCATACAAATGTCATTTCCGGTTTAAATTTTTTTGTCAAACACATACATTTACAGGATACAAAAATCCTTCCCGTTTTCACTTTTCACCGAATTAAATTATATTCGGATAAAAAGTGGAGTGTATCATAGAGTCAGCCCCGCCCGACTTTAGCCTTTCCTGACTTGTTTTATATTCGAAATGCTCTAAAACAAATTTTTAGAGTGTAGTCCAAAATTGTCGACACAATGATGGAACGCGCGACCATCTTTACACTGTAATTGTATTTTTCGAGTTTTGAAAGTATCTGGAAAACGTGCTATTTACAATTTTTATATTATTAGTTGTTGTTGTTGGAAAGTTCCATCATGGTTTGCAAAATATGAGCTAAACGCTCCCGAAAAAACCCATAAAAGTCATGGTTTTCCAGAGTATTTTTAAAAGTTCTCTTCAATTGTTTCTGAATTCCTGGTCAATTGAAAACACAGAAATTTTATATTGGACGATTATAGAAATGTGATAAAATAAGCTTGTGAATATTTTGTACAGAAATTTATTAAAAGGAATGGCGAAATCATGGATATCGTCAAAAATTACGTCCCTGTTTCCAGTTTTTGTAAATATAGTCGAATACAAAATATAGTTTTGCAGAAACAAAATTTTACAAATAATTCGGCGTCAGTTACCTTCCGATCTTCATTAGTTAGTTATTGATAGCAGTTATATATTTTTTACAAAATAAGTTCTCAGTTGTCACTTTGAAAACACACAAAAAATAATATAAATTTATAACAAATCGACATTTTTATTTAAAGTGTTTTCACACCTTTTCTCAAAAAAGTGCAACATAATAAAAATAATGAATGATAATTTAGAAGGCAAAAGTCAAAGTATAACAAAGTGTTTCAACCTGAAACGTCAGCCACAAGTAGTAAGAAATAAGCCGTCTATTTCGGATGCACTACTATTGAAACCCATTTTATATTAGCTTACATTCCTTGCCGTATTAAACTGTTTAGCAGTGTATGACATTTTGAATATTTTGATTAGTTAGAAAAATAATATTTAATTAATTTATGTAGTTTTGGTAATTAATACCAAACTCTATCTATATTCATACCACAGAACCAGGCGTATGAAACAGGGTTGGGACTTTTGATTAGATCGTATGTGTACCCCGGATTATCACGACGCCTCACAAGAAACCGTCTTACGATGATCAGTGGTCGAGTCCTATTCCTTGAAATATCGATTTGAGACATATGGGCCATTTAAAATTTTGAAATTTCTACTACCGATTACTTTGAATAACATTCATTATAATCTCCACCTAAGGATTGGGGTATATTCACTTTGTCATTCAATTTGTAATAAAGGGTCCGCCATCTAACGTTTTTCTCAACTATTCAACCGTTGGACTATTATTTGTGGGGTGCCCTCAGCAGCCATTTGAATGAAATTATTTTCCATTATTAACCGGAAGGATTGTACTTTCAAATAAAAAAAAGAAATTTGACAAAATATTCAGTAGTTTTTTATAGCATTTTCAAAAAAAAAGTTATTTGGCGGACCCTTTACCTTGAATTATTCATCAGGGGCCCCATACATTATATATATTCTGTATCCTGGTAAAATTCTAACACGATCTCGCCATCTTTGTCGAGATCGTCTGTCTTTCTGTTGAAAACGTCGGCTAGCCGCCGAACGAAATGAGATAGAAGGTTCAAATTTTGCCTAAATATGTCTTATGGTTAGGGATTTTTTTCTCCCAAACAAAGACTGAAAATACCCTCTACTATTTGGAATATTTATGCAATTTTTTTTAGTTTTTTCGTTAGTATTTCTTTTTTTTTTTTTTTTGATCTGTAATCAATATTTGATTTGAACTGGGATATTGTCCTGGCTCAAGACCATTTTGCTTCTATATTTAATAGAATGCAAATTTATTTACAAATGGCATGGTGACATTTATTTCTTGGATGCAGACTACCACGATCATTATTTCGACCATGTCAAAAGTCTTTTCAAGTGGCTTCGCAGCGACTTTTCAACATCAAACCCGGCCTCTATAAGGAGATGATTCTCACAAACGAACGAGAAGCACAACTCACTTGCCGAATTTGCATTTAAAAAATCGCACCAAATAATAAAGTACACATGCCATCTTACAAGCATCTCATTGAGATGCATTTGCAAGTATGTGTATATGCAGGTATAGCTAACCAGCAATACTTCTGCCGTGCCAATGTTATGGGATAAAAATGGTACCAATGATACGATAACAGCTAGAAACATGAAATTTGGAATGTACATCCCTCTAATTGCGTAGATACGTAAAATAGGGGGATGTTTCAAAAATCTTACTTTTAAGAGATACAATTGGAAAAGAGGGATAAAAAATGGTACCAACCAAACCGCTGAAGTTGAAATCATGAACTTCGATGTGTACAATGATATGATTGTGAAGATGCGAATGGTTTTTTTCGAAATTTGTACTTTTGCACGGAAAATGGGGCGATTGGGGATAAAAATGGTACAAGTACAAACATTTAATCCCAATGTAAAAGTACAAATTTCGAGAAATCCATTTATGTTGCAAGTCTACGTTGTCAGAGAAATTTAAACACAACATTTCACAACTATAGCTGAAGTATTTTAGTTGGTACTATTTTTATCCCGCTCATTATTTATAAGTACAAAATTCGAAAAATTAGTTTAGATTTGTTCTTCTCGTTGCCAGAGGAACTTACATACCACATTTCACGATTATAGCTCCAATACTTTAGTTGGTACTACTTTTATCCCTTGTTGCTCACCCCCTATAAGAAAATTTCGAAAAATCCATTGCGCTTTATTCAAAGTTTACACTCCAAATTTCCCGACTATAGCTGCAAATCTTAAATTGGAACGCTTTTTGTCCCGCCTACCCCCTAAAAAGTACAAATTTCGAACAATCCAATGCGCTTCTACATGGTCATAGGAATTTAGATACCAAATTTCACGATTCTAGCTGTAATACTTTAGTTGGTACCATTTTTATCCCTTTTTGTGTCGCTCGCCCCTTAAAAGTAAAAATTTCGAAAAAATCCAATTTTACTTCGTTTCTATATGGTCAGAGGAATTTACATACCAAATTTCACGATTCTAGCTGTAATACTTTAGTTGGTACCATTTTTATCCCTTTTTGTCCCGCTCTCCCCTTAAAAGTACAAATTTCGAAAAAATCTAAATTTCGATCAATTCAATTATACTTCGCTTCTACATGGTCAGAGGAATTTACATACCAAATTTTACGATTCTAGCTGTAATGCTTTAGTTGGTACCATTTTTATCCCTTTTTGTGCCGCTCGCCCCTTAAAAGTAAAAAATTTCGAAAAAATCCAATTTTACTTCGTTTCTATATGGCCAGAGGAATTTACATACCAAATTTCACGATTCTAGCTGTAATACTTTAGTTGGTACCATTTTTATCCCTTTTTGTCCCGCTCGCCCCTTAAAAATACAAATTTCGAAAAATCCAACTTTACTTCGTTTCTATATGGTCAGAGAAATTTACATATCAAATTTCACGATTCTAGCTGTAATAATTTAGTTGGTACCATTTTTATCCCTTTAAATATACCCTGAAAATTTTTAACACAAAATTATTTTTTTCATAATATGTTTCACACACACGTTGATATTGCTTTTGGCGAAAATTTTAAAAAATATTTCGTTTTTATTTTGAGTGAAATTTTAACATTTTATTTAGATTTTTGTTATGGCAGCTTAGTTATCCAGTCTTTAAGAAAAACAGCCATATTGAATCTTCATGTAGGCTGTAGCTGGAATCAAGAAATTGCAAATGGGAAAATCGGGCTTGAGGGAAATTTGTCCACCTAATTTTTGAAGATTGCTGTCTAATGTTCACTTTTCGATTACACTTGCAGTTTTATATTTATCTATTGTAGAGGAATATTAATATTATAATAATGAAGCGTAACAATTTTCCTACTATCGCAGTGCACTTCTATGTACTGTCAACAGCCTCTAAAATGCCGGTAATACAGTGGAATACATTCCGTGGTGGAGGTTTTCGGACGATTTTAATGGCTTTTTACTTGTTTTTATTTTTACTTTCAGTTTTATGTTTTATATTTGCAAAGTGGGGCGCTATACGCTCGAACAAAATTGGGAAATATTAAAAACTTACTTCCAAAGTTATGAGTCTTTATTTATTTATTAAATTCAAGTCTATGGAAATAACATTTTCCTTACAGACTAAGCTTAAAAACTAAAAATATATTAAATCTAAATAATTAACAAAATCAGCTAACGTATCACTAATATCAAGGTTGAAATTGTAGATATTATTGAACTCTCTTAATGCTCGCGTGATGGGTTCATGCAGAGAATAATTTGTTCTGTGAATAGGTATACAAAAAACATTAAAATGACGTAAAGGTCGAGGCGGAACATGAAATTTAAAAGCTCAAGCAAACCCGGGCAGTCAATATGACCAGCCAATAACTTATAAATAAAGAGCAATGATAATGTAATCCTTCTATTCCCAAGAGTTTTTAGATGTATTAACCTACATTTATCCTCATATGAGGGATGAGGATGAAAAAAATTAATAGATCTGAGAGCAAAATTAATAAACTTTTTCTAAATTCTTTCAAGTCTAGAGCAGTGAGACGCATAATAAGGATTCCAAATAAAAGAGGCATATTCTAATTCACTAATTTAGCAGTGCACTATGGTCCCAAATCCATTTTTTTGGCAGAAATTGAAAAATATGAAAATTGGAAAGTGGTAAATGTGTATATATTTTCTTTATGGCAACACTCCAAGCTATCAAGAAAATATACTGGAGAAAATTAGGTGGCAACACCACAAGCCTGAATGGTACTTAAACTTTGCGGTTCAAAAAAAGTGGGATTAATTTTGATATAAAGCAGTTTTACAAAATAATTAAAATCAAGACTTAGAAAGAAAATAATAAAGTGACTATATTATGAAAATTGACGGCAAGAGTTAGTAGTTGAAAAATTATATTTAACATTTTATGATTATTGTGGTCTTGTAAGTATTCATAGGTATTGTAATTTTGTGATTTCTAGAGAACATAATCTATAAATGTCGTGGACCAAAAGTTATATGTATGACTCAACTTGACTCAAAGTGTAAATGTGAAAGTGTTCGTCTGAGGTTGCAGTTTATGGTGGAATTAATATCTCGTCAGCATTTTTCGGCAAACACCAAAAATTGTCATTTTATTTTAGCACAGTTTTTGATTAGCCATAGACATATATATGATTATATCTCTGAATTAGTGTTGTGTACGAGACCTGTCAATATTTTATTTAAAAGGTATTGAAAGTACCTTTAAAATGGTATACAACATCATTCACCTTTGTGTACACATGTATGCATTTTACTTTATTTCTTGAAATAATTATTTAAATTGCAGTTTAAAATATACTATTTGTATGCTATATTTTGGTTTTGTAATAATGTTTTGAAAACACATTTCGTCAAAATAAGAAACTCTTCATTCTTTAAAGCTTTCATAAAATTTTGTTTTTGGTCACCCTGTACCAATACAGGGTGATAATTATGTTGGTTATATATTGAGTTTATATGGGAGGTGGTAGTGGGCGTGGTCCGATCGGCCCAATTTTATTTTTATTTTGTGCGTATGATATGTCTAGCAAATGTGCAAATTACAAGACTGTATGTTTATTTTTCGACTTTATGCCATAAAAAATGGATTTGGGACCAGTGTGCAGTGTAGGGATCTGAAAATCTTTACAATTTCTTTTAACAAAGGCAAGCAAAGATTACGCTTTTGGGACTATTGAGTTAATGTGACTTAGAAAAGATAAATTCGAATCAAATACAACTCCTAAGTCAATTATTTCATCTACCACATTTAATTGGCGCCCATTAAGGTAATAGTCGTAAAAAAACAGGGTTTCTACATTTATAAAACGGCACTTTAAAGCATTTTGAGATATTTATTTCCAAAAAATTTTCAGAGCACCATCGTTCAATGCTCTCTAAATCACGCTGCAGACGAAGTGCATGTATTATTGAATTTATTCTCAAAAATATCTTTAGATCAGCAGCATACAGTAAAACTTTCGACCATTTAACACACGAACAAATATCATTTATAAATAACTCAAAAAAAGGTCCAAGAATACTACCTTGGGGACCCCTGAAGTAGCAACATAAACATACGATTTAACGGAATCAATTGATACAAAATGACATCTATTTGACAAATATGAAATAATAAAATTTAAAAATTTTATATGAATTCCAATTGAAAAAACATGCTAATAAGAACTGGATGAGACACTTTATCAAAAGCCTTGGAGAGATCAGTGTATATTGCATCAATTTGATATCCATTTTCATTTAACGCAAACTGTTAGAATTTTACGTGGAAAAGTTTTGAGAAGAAATCGGCCTTCAGTTCAGCCTTTATCTCCTGGCTATGAGTTCCAGCCTGGCTATGAGGTTCAGAGAACACAAGGAGTCACTGTTTGGTGTGGATTTTGGGCTGTACTGAAAAATTGAGTTGATCGGATGAGGTACTGTCGAATGATATCATTGAGTTCAAAGTCCAATCTTTCCAATAAAGCCAGAAAATTGAAACAATAATCAGGACTTTTTTATAGCCGATTCTTATTTAAAGTTTTCTAATTTTAATTTAATTTTTGGTTTTAATTAATTTTAGTTTTTTCGTTTGTATTTTTTTTTTGGGTCTGTAATCAATATTTGATTTCAACTGGAATATTGTCCTGGCTCAAGACCATTTTGCTTCTATATTTAATAGAATGCACATTTATTTACAAATGGCATGGTGACATTTATTACTTGGCTGCAGACTACCACGATCATGATTTCGACCATATCAAAAGTCTTTTCACTTACTTGGTGTGATTTTTTAAATGCAAATTCGGCAAGTGAGTTGTGCTTCTCGTTCGTTTGTGAGAATCATCTCCTTATAGAGGCCGGGTTTGATGTTGAAAAGTCGCTGCGAAGCCACTTGAAAAGACTTTTGACATGGTCGAAATCATGATCGTGGTAGTCTGCAGCCAAGTAATAAATGTCACCATGCCATTTGTAAATAAATTTGCATTCTATTAAATATAGAAGCAAAATGGTCTTGAGCCAGGACAATATTCCAGTTTTAATTAATTTTTATTGTGCAAAAAAAAACGAAACATTACAAAAATAATAAAGCGTGATTTTTTAAAATTCTCTTAAAAATTCCAATTTTTTCCTACAACAAAAGGTTTCCAACAGAAAATGTTGTTTTGACGACTGCGCAAAATTGATATTCAAAAGATTTTTGGTCCTTATCCGTGCCTTCATTTTAATTAAATTGTTTCCTTATCTTTTTTGTTGATTTTATTAATCAGTATGCCTGAGTATACACCAAACATAAATTTTTAGGTCTCTGACATAAATTTTTTATTATTTGTTGCATAGTGCTATCGGCTATAGCTTTCTTCTAGGGAGAATTCATTCAAAATTCCCCATACAGTTTTCAAGTAATGTCAGCAGGGTTCATTCTTGGACAAGATTTGTCAAATTCCAGTGAGTTGTTGATAGAAAACACAAAATAGAAGCGGAAGTATAGAAAAACAGACGACTATTAGTGATTCACAATCTATGAAGTTTCATTATTTGAAAAAGTAAAAAAATGGTTTCATAAATACCCGTTTCCCAGCCCTGAATGAATGAATATTTTGATTTGCATGTGTTAGTCAAACATAATTCACCAACACATTGGAAAGTGCAATAACAAATCTCACACATTCACTCATTGATGATACTCCAACACTAACATAAATACTATGAAATGGCCTTAAAATTGTTACTCGCACAATCTGTCTAATGATTTATTTTTGAGAGTGTTGGGGGGAGGGGTGCTGTGTTTATATCGGTTTTGCTAAAAACATAATTTATTTAAATTATATTTTGATTGAAAAATAACAACAACAGCATTGGCAGCATCAACAACCGACCAACATGTACACACATATGCTCGATGTGGCAAATTGTGCATGAGTGTGTGAGAGATGATGTGGTGGGTGGTATTGTCGGATGTTCGCCTCAAATTATATTTGGAATCTTCATATCAAAATTTGCCATAAATTTCAATCATATCTTGATTATAAAATCATTATCACCATTGACGTCATCGTCAGCATTGGTATCAACAGCAGCATCCAAATTGTCAGGCACTGGCAGAAAAATGCTAATAAATTTGATGAACTTCTACACTGAACTGTTGGTAATGTCTGTGTCGGGTGTTTTTAGAGGTTCCATTTTCTGATAATGGTTAAACGCTTACAATTTAGTCGGATCTGGCAACGCTATTATCGGTTGTGCTCAGTTTGATATGTCATTTTTAGAAATTAAGGTCGAATGACCAATACCTGCATTGCAAGTTCGGCCAATGCTATTTGGAATGAAGAGAAGCTCACAATCTCAAATCTTTATTGCATCTTTTCAGAGCAGATCATGAAACATTTACATTAATCAGATGTATTAAATAAATTTCTTTCAGTGTATGCTCCTCATCGTTATAATCTGCAACCTGATTTGAATTGATTCCTTGCTCTTAGTATGCCTCCCGTAAGGGTATTTCGTGGTGAGTACGCAACAGATTGTCTAAGGCAGTAAAATTTAATATTGTTCAATTTTATTACGATATCATATGAAATGATTTATGGTTACGTATATACGTAGATGTGTTAGAGTGATGTGTAATGTAATCAATTTGAATTTGTGGTAATTGCGAATATGTTGATGGTTGAGATGCAAATGCAATCAGTTGGTGTTTGCAGAACGATATTCTTTTGACACTCTATTGTTTGAAGGGAGGAATGGAGAAATTGGGAAAAATCATCATTCCATTCTGAAATGTTTAATTAGCAAAAACTTTTTTTCAAAAAATCTCCAAAGGATTTCACTCCATTGATATGTTTTTGAAGCTATAAAATGGCTACTACCTTCCGCTCAGTCCCGCTTTACTCTAAAACTACGAATGTTGAAACAAATATATTTATATTAAAATACTGCCGTCCATGTGGCGACTTCTCTTCATAAACGTAAAATTTTGAAAAATGCATTTCTGTTGAGAGTCTACGCAGTTCAAGGAAATTGCGCACCGATTTTTCGCAATTTAGTTGCAATTCTTTGTCATTACCATTTTATTTCTTTTTGTTCCACTTCCCCCTTAAAAGATTTATTTCTTTTGGGAAACTCCATGTATGTAGGGGCGTGGTTAGGGGGGCGTACACATTGAATTTCTCAATTCTAGTTGCAATACTTTTGTTGGTAGCATTTTTATCCCTTTTTGTACTCTTAAAAGTCCAAATTTCGACAATGGCGTCTAAGTGGCCTAAGGAATGTAGACATCGAGTTCTCGATTCTAGTTGTAACACTTCGTTTCTTATCAGTTTTATCCCTCTTTGTCCGTTTCCATTTATGTTGTGCACCTAACGTAGTTAGAGCGATGTAGAAACTGGTTTTCACGATTCTAGCTGCATATCTTTGTTTTAAATCATTTACATATCTTTTGTCACTCATTCTCACGCAATGTCTAGATATACTGAAAGAATTTTTCTTCATAATATTTACAACTAAAGGGTGATTTTTTAAAAGCTATAGGAAAGTTTTTCAAAAAAAAAACACATAAAATTCAGAAAAATGCATAAAATCTTTATTTGAATCGATAGTACGGTCCATATAATTTAATGTTTGAAGATTATTTCATGTAAATGTTGACCATGACTGCGCCTCAAATGGTCCATCCGCTTAGTCCAATTTTGGCATACTCTTTCCAACATTTCGGCCGGTATCTCACGAATAAATGCTTCAATGTTGTCTTCCAATGCGACAATTGGAGCGGGCTTGTCTGTATAGACATGAGCTTTAACATAGCCCCACAAAAAATAGTCTAAAGGCGTTAAATCGCACGATCTAGGCGGCCAATTGACCGGTCCCGAACGTGAAATAAAATGTTCACCGAACTCGTCTTTCAATAAGTCCATTGTTGCGCGTGCTGTGTGGCATGTGCCACCGTCTTCTTGAAACCACATGTCATGCAAGTCAAGCTCTTGCATATTGGGCAAAAAAAGTTGGATATCATCTCACGGTAGCGCTCATCATTCACAGTTACGTTACGATTCGCATCATCTTTGAAGAAGTACGGTCCAATGATGCCACCAGCCCATAAACCGCATCAAACAGTGACTTTTTCTGGATGCATTGGTAGCTCTTGCAATGCTTCTGGCTGATATTCACTCCAAAATCGATAATTCTGCCTATTTACGTACCCATTGAGCCAAAAATGAGCTTCGTCGCTGAACACAATTTTTCGGTAAAAAAAGTGGATCTTCGGCCAACTTTCCAAGAGCCCATTCACCAAAAATTTTACGTTGCGGTAGATCGTTCGGCTTCTTGCACCAGCTGTATTTTGAAAGACATCACACCTACATCCTTCCGCAGAATTTTCCACGTTGTTGAGTAACAGAGGCCCAATTGCTGCGAACGGCAACGAATCGATAATTGATGGTCATCATTAACACTGGCCGATACAGCTGCGACATTTTCTTCAGTTCGCACTCTACGTAAGCGTGTTGGTGGTTTAAATCCCAACAATGTAAATTTGGGGCGAAATTTAGTCACAATAGCCCGAATAGCCGCTTCAGTGGGTCGATTAAACTGACCATAAAATGGAAGCGCGCGATGAACTTTCTTAACAGAGCACGCATTTTCATAATAAAATTCAATAATTTGCAAGCGTTGTTCGTTTGTAAGACGATTTATGGTTAAATTGTAGACAAAACTGATGATGTTTGACAGTGAAACAAAACACGAAACGTGCGTCAGCTGTTTAAACCAGTGTTGCCAAAAAGATAATAGCAAAAAATCACCCTTTAGTTGTAACACTTCGTTTTTTACCATTTTTATCCCCTTTTGCGCCGTTTTCCCTTAAAAGTGCATATTGTGCACCTAAGTAGTTAGAGGGATGTAGAAACTGGTTTTCACGATTCTACACTCAGAAAAAAGTATGCCACTGATTAAGTAAATATGTACTAAAACTGAGAAAAATTTAACTTCGTATAGCGGTAAGGCAATAATTTCTCACATCAAGTACAAACTTTTCCTTGAAAATAGGACATGCTTTGGACTTGATTCCAGTTCAACTTTTCCTCAAAGCAAGTAAAATTTGCTCAAACTGAGGACAATTTTTCTTCAAATCAAGCAAATCTTTACTTAATCTGAGGAAAATTTTTAAGATATCTTACTCAAATCAAATAAATTTATACTCAAACTGAGGAAAATATTCCGATTTTTTCCTCAATCCAAGTAAATTGTTACTCAAACTACAAAAATGTGTAGTCATGCCAAGTAAAATTATACTCAATCTGAGGAAAATTTTCGGAAATTTGTCCTTAAACCGAGTAAATTTGTACTCAGCCTGACTAAAATTGTCCTTAAACCAAGTAAATTTGTATTCAGCCTGACTACGACTATGCTTGATAATTGAAATAAATTATTTCGCTTCAGAGTATGAAAAACGACAACATGGTATAGTTCTCAAACGTTTCATCTTACTCATACCATAAAGAGTTGAGATATTTCACCATGACTGCTGCGGAGGCTAGGTATGTGCCTTCGCAGTGATTGTTTAGAGTAATATTTGAAGTACTTATGAAGAAAGTCTCGGCTAACGAACGAGAATTGCTTCTTAGACTACTATTCATGTATTTTTCTAAACACACCGAACTATTTTTTATAAGTTCATTTATACTTGAATGTATGAGGAACATGGCATAAATTTAATTACATGCATTTACTTTATTTGAAGTAATAAACATATTTTTAAGTAAAAAATTATTATTTTCTGTCTTAGACACTAGTAAATTTTCTTCCGCACAAGTATGAATATACTTAATTGTAAGAAGTTTTTACTAGATCCAAAAAAATGTTTTTAGGTAAATTTACTACTCTATTTTGAGTATATGTACTATTTATTCTAGCTTTGATATAAGGAAAGTGTACTCATATCTATTTAATTTTCCTTCTCGTAACGAAATTTTGCCTAAACTGGAGTAAAATTGTTAAACTAAATTAGAGTATGGATTTTACTCAGATTTAAGAATGCTATTTTTGTGAGTGTAGCTGCAACTCTTTATTTTAAATCATTTATATATTTTTTGTACCTCATTCTCACCCAATTATCTAGACACTGAAAGAATTTTTCTTCAAAACATTTATAACTAGCTGACCCGACAAAAATGTTCCTGTCCATATTTCAATTATCCTGTTTGTGATCGTCGTGTGAATGTTAAAAAAAATTTGTCCTCAGTGATTATTGTTTCGATTAACGTTTGCTGTCATATATATATAATGATACGGTCATGGATATATAATTCAGATTACGCCAATGGAGTATGCAAGGTCGCTTAAGTGGATTTTGAACAATGTTTAAGGAACACCTTTCGCATGAGTTTGATATTTCATACGGTGAACTGGAAAAATCAATGAATTTAAGAAGTTATGGCAGATTTTAGCTCAAGGGGCTATATTTAAAAAGTTATGTCCTATTTTAGATTTCCAATTAATTCTGGCTGATCACAAAGTATCCTTTTTAGCTCCTGGGGCTACATTTAAGAAGATATGGTCTTCTTTTAGCTCCAGGGGCTATAATTAAAAAGTTATGGTCGATTTAAGATTTCCAATTAATTCTGGCTGATCACAAATTATCCTTTTTAGCTCCAGGGGCTATATTTAATAATGCAGAAGGTCGACTTTTCAATGGCGATTTTGCCATTGACACTTTCATGCAAGTTTTTTGAATATAATTGTGCAGTGTATTGTTGTCGTGATGTTTTCCACAAAAAAAAACTAATTCGAGCATTCATTTAGTTTATTGGGTGGAGTAGGCCGTGGAATCACTGGTAGGGTTTGGTAAAAATCACCAAAAGACTTATTTCAACAGCTGACCACTTTTCATTAATAGACAGCGGACTTTTATGTAAATTCTATTTGTAATCTTTGCATTTATTTGAATAATATTGGTAATATCAAATTTTTATATTAATCATGAGAATCATTTGTGTGAAGTCGTCATTCAATTATAACCATCATTGCAAAAAATAATATGATAAGGCGATAGTCTGCGCAAGTACAGCGAATTTAAAAATGCGGTTGTCAACATAATATTCGCTAGAAACGGAATCCTCCAATTCATTGTTTTTCGAAGCCAATATAGCATGTTCGCTAACCGACACACAATTTTGAGCAACATATGGGAACACGAACTGAAAAATCTAAATATCAATAGTCGCAATATCAACAGCACTTTTCATATAGCGATTTGTTTGAAAATACTCCAGATTGGCCATTCCACAACACATGACTCTGTGCGTCAGCTGAAGATTGCCGTGGAATCGCCAGTAATATAAATCGAAAATCACCTTCCATCAGAAAATAATGAACCAATAGTGCGCCATAGTACACTCCTTCGGAGCGATCAAAACCTTGATCATCTCAGATCTTCGAGAGGTTGCACTGCACGATGGAGTTTCGGTAATTTCCATTTTCATCGCAACCTGAGTGCATGTCGACAGTCTTCAAAGAGCGCAGCTGAAATTTCTGATGAATCAAGCATCACTTTAATTTTGCGAGTAAATTTTTGCCAAAATTGGTACGATCAAAAAAGATTTTCCGGTTCCACCCAGAGCGCCCGAGAAGAAACGCACTATAGTTAAATCGTGCATAAGCCGTGTGTTGCATAAGCATCTTATTCTCGCAATGCATCGTATTCACATTATTTTTGCCATTGTATTTCAACTTGGACAGTGTCATTCCTAGTTGGGCTAATACTAATAGCATGTCTTAATTCAATGCCTCATTGTGAATTTTCAGAAATGTCCTCTTTGTATTGCAGAAAATATAAAGTTTTTTTGCATTCTGTACGAATTTTTTGATTTTTCTTAATAATTACCTTAATTTTTGTGTTCAGAAAAATTTCACAGAATCATAACGAAAATTACATAAAAGAATTTCGCATATCCATTGCTTGAATTGAGACTTATAGCCTTGATTTCACTCAAAAATTCTATAGAAAAAGGCACTTTCAGTTTCATTTTCCTATTTTGCCGTCAACTATCCAAAAGTTTTTTCATCTTAAAACCTAGTTCGGACTACAACGAACAGTTTGTAACAAAAATCAGCCAATTCTATTCAGCCGTTCTCAAGTGATGCGATTACCAACGAACATCATTTCATTTTTATTATATAGATTTATATTGAAGTTTCCTGTATAAAAAATCAAAAAAAGTCTGACTTGTTGACTAACCAGTCGATACACACCACGATTGCAATGAATATGTCTTTGACCAAAATCAGGGTAAATACTTATGTCAGAGTTACCATAGGGCAAATGAGAATTGCTAGCATTCAACAGAATAAAGTCGACACACTAAAAATCGATTTGTAAGATATGAAACGTTTCATAAAGAACAAAAAAAATTCTTCATTGTAATTATGAAGATATTTCTTAACAGAAATATTTTTTTGGTTATGACATATTTCATAATCGTTAAGAATTTTTTGTTTCATACAATGAAAATTTTCTATGATTTTATGAAACTAAGTTTCAGTAATTTAAATAAAAAAACAAGTAAGGAAAGGCTAAAGTCGGGTGGGGCCACTTTCTATCGGGATATAATTCAATTCTGTAAAAAGTGAAAATGGGAAGAATTTTTGTATGTTTCCTAATCACAGACTAATATGACCTGGTCCAATTTGTCAAATCGAGTAGAATATTTGTATCGGGGCTATATCCAAAACATGGAATGAAGTGACAAACTTTCACAATCAATTTGAAGAAATTCGGTATGCGGTTTCTGGGGCGGAAATAGTCAATACGGGAGCGAAATTTTTATGTAAATCTAAACCGATCTGACCCATTTTCACCATGGCTGCTTTTTGTACAAATATAAGATATTTCGCCTTATTTGAAGACAATCTGATACAATATGTGGTTTTTGGAGCGGAAAAGTCAAATCGGAAGCGAAATTTGTATGGGGGCTATATAAAAATCTGAACCGATCTGACCTATTTTCACCACAGGTTTTCCTAGTTTAAATATAAGATGTTTTGCAAGATTTGAAGAAGATCTGTTTAAATATGTGGTTTCTAGAGCAGAAAAAGTCAAATCGGGAGTGAAATTCGTATGGGGGCTATATAAAAATCTGAACCGATCTGACCTATTTTCACCACAGGTGTTCCTAGTTTAAATATAAGATGTTTTGCAAGATTTGCAAGATTTGAAGATGAAGATATGTGGTTTCTAGAGCAGAAAAAGCCCAATCGGGAGCGAAATTTGAATGGGGGCTATATAAAAATGTGAACCGATCTGACCTATTTTCACCATAGGTGTTCCTAGTTTAAATATAAGATGTTTTGCCAATTTTGAAGAAAATCTGCTTTAATATGTGGTATATAGAGTGAAAATAGTAAAATCGGAAGTGAAATTCGTACGGGGGCTATATCTAAATCTGAACCGATTTTCATCAAATTAAATAGCGTTCGTCCTTGTCCCGAAAAACTTCGCTGTGCAAAGTTTCTATGGGAACAAAATTGTCACAAAAGGAGACATTTTATGTTTTTTTTTTGTCGTGAGAACTAGCCACATATTTGGCTACCTCACACAAACTCCACAAAAACTTTCATATGCATTCATTTAATCTCTATTTCAAATTTTTCATTGCGTAGATCCTACAAGAATCATTGAGTTAATAAAACTTATCTTTTGTAAGTCAGCCAACATAATCCTGTCATAGTTTTCTTCCATAAGTTACATGTCAAGTGCAGGCATGATTTTACTAATTTCCACCTCAAAGGCTTCACTATTAATTTTTAATTTCTCATATTTCTTTACAGGTAATTGGAAACTAATCAGGTGAGTAATTAAAGCTTAGACAAACATTTCACAATGACATGGATATATCCTTTGTTATCCCTTATTAGCTTACTTAAAATATCTGATTTTTGCCGTGCCATACGCCGTAATGAAATTACCTGAAATAAAACTGTGCCATCTTTGAAATTTAGGCAAACATTTAATTTCATATTTTGCGAAATTGTCGCCTTATTGCCCTATTATCTATGCATACTTTCGCAAACAACCCATAAAAAGGATTAAGGGTATGTTTGTTGTGCAATTAGGCCAAACTCGTAACATACGCAGCACATATTGCCGTAATATCAAATCTTGAATAAGCCCAATTTGTAAGCCAACTCAGAATCCCCGAAAGTTTAATTAAACGAAAGAAATTTGAGCATTAGACAATTGCCGCATTGATGCCTACCAAAAATTCGTACTCGTATTTAAACTTTTTGTCTACAACATTTTGACAAGCACGCGAGGATGTAGCGACGTCAAAAAATAACTTATTTGGTGGTATGCAACGACTTTGCTGTACCCTAATGTAATACGAAATTGAACTGATATATGGATTTAACAAAAGCCATTCTGCGTTTACTAAAAGAAGAATATGTTTGATTTACACTAAGTTAATATTACGTATGCAGGAATTGTAACGTCGTATATGCAATATTTGCTACCTCACGTAGTTTCGTTCCTACGACGATTCAATATTCATCGATGCAGTAAAAATGTTTTTAATGCATCAGCAATAACACAAAAATAACGAACTATTATTTTAAGGGGTGTTTTAGACGTGCACAAAGCGTCAGGCAAAAACTTAATCTACGGAAAATTCTTAGAACATTTCTCTAAGAAATCATGGGTCTAACATGAATTCTTAAGGCAAAGTGAGACCTTTATTGTTGCAGCTAAAAGTTGACTGCACAGTTTCGATGGGCGCTACCCCATCTCTTCAGAACTTTCGCAACGAATGAATGTCTTTGACTTAAATCAGGGTTCATATTAGTACCAGCGGTCACATATGTTAAATGAGAAGCGCTGATAAACAAAATATTCCACCGAACTAAGTCGACACACTAAAAATCTCACTTTGTCAATTCATGTTATGCATGTGCTCGCATCGCTCGCAACAATGCAAAGGTTGTTGTTGTACGTGCATTTGTTTGTAACACCCTAAAGGAGGCGAGAGGGACAAGGACGAACGCTATTTAATTTGAAGAAAATCGGTTCAGATTTAGATATAGCCCCCATACGAATTTCACTCCCGATTTGACTCTTTTCACTCTAGATGCCACATATTACAACAGATTTTCTTCAAAATTGGCAAAACATCTTATATTTAAACTAGGAACACCTGTGGTGAAAATAGGTCACATCGGTTCAGATTTTTATGTAGCCCCCATACGAATTTCACTCCCGATTTGACCTTTTCCGCTCCAGAAACCACATATTGTATCAGATTGTCTTCAGATTTGACAAAACATCTTATATTTAAACTAGGAACACCTATGGTGAAAATAGATCAGATCGGTTCAGATTTATATATAGCTCCGAATTTCACTCCTGATTTGACTCTTTTCACTCTAGATGCCACATATTACAACAGATTTTCTTCAAAATTGGCAAAACATCTTATATTTAAACTAGGAACACCTGTGGTGAAAATAGGTCAGATCGGTTCAGATTTATATATAGCTCCCATACAAATTTCGGTCCCGATTTTACTTTTTCCGCTCTAGAAACCACATTTTGTATCACATTGTCTTCAAATCTTGCAAAACATCTTATATTTAAACTAGGAAAACCTATGGCTAAAATAGGTCAGATCGGTTCAGATTTGTATATAGGTCCCATTCAAATTTCGCTCCCGATTTCACTTTTTCTGCTCTACAGATATTTTAACAGATCTTCTTCAAATCTTGCAAAATATCTTATATTGCAACTAGAAACAGCCATGGTGAAAATGGGTCAGATCGGTTCAGATTTACATATAGCTCCCATAAAAATTGCGCTCCCGATTTGACTTTTTCCGCCCCAGAACCCACATATACCGAATTTCTTCAAATTGATTGTGAAAGTTTGTCACTTCATTCCATGTTTGGATATAGCCCCGTTACAAATATTCAACTCGATTTGTCAAATTGGACCAGGTCATATTAGTCTGTGATTAAGAAACATTCAAAAAATGTTCCCGTTTTCACTTTTTTACTGAATTGTATTGTATTCCGATTAGAGATGTGCGCGTGAGAGATTATTGGCTCACGTTCACGCAAGCTCACGAAGGAAACGTGTGAATCACGTGATTCTCGTAAATCACGCAAACAATTTCCACAAAGATATACATTTTAAATCGAAATGAGTAACGCACCGCAAATCCGAAAATTATTTAATTTAATATTTAAAACACTCTACGTTTGCGTTGTTTGGTTTAAATTCACATTTTTAAAATATTATACAATATTACAGTGGTATTCCGTATAGTTTAACGCAAAATAAGTTAGAAATCGGACACTGACATAAAATCCAAGTAAAAATAAACACAGCATATACCCCGATACCAGTTGTGTGGTTTTTTAATTGAAAACACTAAGGATATAAATTCAGTGCCTAGTGTTGGTGAAGGGAACGCTTACTTAAATAATAAAAAAATAGATATTATACCTACACTGAAGCACTCTGTTTTAGAAATAAATATGTCTATGACTTTTATTTTGAATGGAAAATTTCACATTTTTAAACGAAATTAAATGAAAATAAAAGAATTAATAAATATGTGCGACTCACGAAAAAATCACGTGATTCACGCAGAAATTAGACTCACGCACATTCACGCACGAACATTTTTCGTTCCTCACGTTCACGCACGCTCACGTGAGTAGAATAAATTTTGCTCACGTTCACGCGTGAATCACGTGATTCACGCAATTCACGTGAGTGGCGCCCATCTCTAATTCCGATAGAAAGTGGATTGTATCATATAGTCGGCCCCGCCCGACTTTAGCCCTTCCTTATTTGTTTTTTTTTTAATTACTGAAACTTAGTTTCATAAGATCATAAAAAATTTTCATTGTATGAAACAAAAAATTCTTAAAGATTATGAAATATGTCATAACCAAAAAAAAATATTTCTGTTAAGAAATATCTTCATAAATACAATGAAGGTTTTCTTTGTTTTTTATGAAACGTTTCATATCTTACAAATAGATTTTTAGTGTGTCGACTTTATTCTGTTGAATGCTAGCAATTCTCATTTGCCCTATGGTAACTCTGACACAAGTATTTACCCTGATTTAGGTCAAAGACATATTCATTGCAATCGTGGTGTGTATCGACTAGTTAGTTTTTTATACAGGAAACTTCAATATAAATCTATATAATAATATATAATATTCAATCTATAATAATATAATAATAAAAATGAAATCTTGTTCGTTGGTAATCGCATCACTTGAGAACGGCTGAACAGAATTGGCTGATTTTTGTTACAAACTGTTCGTGGTAGTCCGAACTAGGTTTTAAGATGAAAAAACTTATGGATAGTTGACCGCAAAATAGGAAAATGTTTAAAAAAATGAAAGTGCCTTTTTCTATAGAATTTTTGAGTGAAATCAAGGCTATAAGTCTCAATTCAAGCAATGGATATGCGAAATTCTTTTATGTAATTTTCGTTATGATTCTGTTTTCTGAACACAAAAATTAAGGTAATTATTAAGAAAAGTAAAAAAATTCGGACAAATTGCAAAAAAAAACTTTATATTTTCTGAAATACAAAGAGGACATTTCTGAAAATTCACTCCCAGGCATTGAATTAAGACATGCTATTAGTATTAGCCCAACTAGGAATGACACTGTCCAAGTTGGAATACAATGCAAACAGAATGTGAATCCGATGCACTGCGAGAATAAGATGCTTATGGAACACACGGATTATGCACGATTTAACTAAAGTGCCGGAAAATCTTTTTTTGATCGTACCAATTTTGGCAAAAATTTACTCGCAAAATTAAACTGATCCTTGATTCATCAGGAATTTCAGCTGCGTTCTTTGAAGACTGTCGCAATGCAATCAGGTTGCGATGAAAATGGAAATTAACGAAAATGGAATCCATCGTGCAGTGCAACCTCTCGAAGATATGAGATGATCAAGGTTTTGATCGCTCCGAAGGAGTGTACTATGGCGCACTGTTGGTTCATTGTTTTCTGATGGAAGGTGATTTTCGATTTATATTACTGGCGATTCCACGGCAATCTCCAGCTGACGCACAGAATCATGTGTTGTGGAATGGCCCATCTGGAGTATTTTCAAACAAATCGCCATATGAAAAGTGCTGTTGATATTGCGAATATTGATATTTAGATTTTTCAGTTCGTGTTCCCATATGTTGCTCAAAATTGTGTGTCCAATGAATTGGAGGATTCCGTTTCTAGCGAAAATTATGTTTACAACCGAATTTTTAAATTCGCTGTACTTGCGCGGACTATCGCCTTAGCATCTCCAGTTAATACCAGATTATTTTTTGCACTGATGATTCTCATGATTAATATAAAAAAAATCGATATTACCAATATTATTCAAATAAATGCAAAGATTACAAATAGAATTTACATAAAAGTCCGCTGTCTATTAATGAAAAATGGTCAGATGTTGAAATAAGTCTTTTGGTGATTTTTACCTAACACTACCAGTGAATCCACTGGTAGTGTTTGGTAAACTCCACCCAATAAATTAAATAAATCAATTTAAAGTTTTACACGCTGGAACAGGCTTAACTCCAAAGGATGCATTAGAAGCCTATTTAAAACAAGTAAGGAAAGGCTAAAGTCGGGCTGAGCCGACTCTATTATACACTCCACTTTCTATCCGAATACAATTCAATTCGGTGAAAAAGTGAAAACGGGAAGGATTTTTGTATCCTGTAAATGTATGAGTTTGACAAAAAAATTTTAAATCGGAAAGGACATTTGTATGGGGGTATATTGAAACCTGGAACGAAATATGTGAAATATAAAATCTATAGTTTGCCCAAAATCGGTTAAACTTTTGGGAGCAACATTTGTATTTGGGCTATATCTAAATCTGAACCGATCTTACCCACTTTCAACATAGTTTTGTTTAGTTGGACTATAAGATGTTGTGCCAATTTTAAAGAAAATCGGGTACACTAAGTGGTTTCTAGAGCGCAATAGTTAAATCGGGAGCGACATTTGTATGGGGCTATATCTAAATCTGAACCGATCTAGCCCGCTTTAGCCACATGTGTTTCTAGTTAGATTATAAGATGTTGTGCCAAATTTAAAGAAAATCGGGTACAATATGTGGGTTCTAGAGCGGAAAATGTCAAATCGGGAGCGACATTTGTATGGGGCTATATCTAAATCTGAACCGATCTTACCCAATTTCTGCATAGGTGTTTCTAGTTAGATTATAAGATGTTGTGCCAAATTTAAAGAAAATCGAGTACAATATGTGGCTTTTAAAGCGGAAAAAGTCAAATCGGGAGCGACATTTATATGGGGGCTATATCTAAATCTGAACCGATCTTACCCAATTTCTGTACAGTTGTTTCCAGTTGGATTATAAGATGTTGTGCCAAATTTAAAGAAAATCGAGTACAATATGTGGTTTCTAGAGCGGAAAATGTCAAATCGGGAGCGTCATTTGTATGGGGGCTATATCTAAATCTGAACCGATCTTACCCACTTTCTGCATAGGTATTTCTAGTTGGATTATAAGATGTTGTGCCAAATTTAAAGAAAATCGAGTACAATATGTGGTTTCTAGAGCGGAAAATGTCAAATCGGGAGCGACATTTGTATAGGGGCTATATCTAAATCTGAACCGATTTGCCTCAAATTAAATAGCGTTCGTTCTTGATCCACAAAACTTAGTTGTGCCAATTTTAGTTAAGATCGGACTATACTTGCGACCTGTAATTTGATTACAACAATAGATGGACAGACAGACGGATAGACAGACAGACGGGCATTGCTAAATCGACTCAGAAAGTGATTCTAAGCCGATCTATATAATAAACGATGGGTCTAACTCGTTTCCTTTTGGGTGTTACAAACAAATGCACAAAGACATAATACTCTCGTGGAGTGTATAAAAATGGTTGGTATATTAGCATCTTCAACAAGTTTTAACAAAACTCTGACTGTCTGGATTGCCTTTTGCTTTTTGTAAGACTTCATCTGACTATATAATCACAGAGAATTAATCTTTGTAATTACTTGCAGGCCTTTGTCATTCGTCTCAGACCATGGTTGTTAAGACCTTTGCCACATGTAGAGCACGTGTGCCGGTCACCCCCCAGAAAATCCCCCCCAGGTTACAATTTGCTCATCTTTTTTTCCTTTTTTTTGAATTTTCACACAAAGACATAAATTTAAATTAATTTAATGACTTACAGAAACACGCAGTCCCCCCGAAAAAAACTCAATTTTATATAAACAAATTTTCACAAGAAATAAGCCTCAATTACTTAAAAAAACAACAGCAACAACACAACAGCACAACAATGACAACGACAACGGAGCAGATAAAAAGTATGACAAACACATACTCGTACAGCATTAACACTGACACACACATACACACGCTCAGAGAACAGGCTTTCTTTGCGAGGATAATGTGGAGCAGCACTCACACACACGCACCAACACAATTAACACAATGAAATGAAATGAAACAACGACGACGTCGGCGACGAATAAAAGAAGACAACGAAGAAGACAAGACAGCAAAAAAAGAAAGAAAGAAAACAACAACGCAATGAGAGTTATGAGCTCAATACTGACATTTTTCCGCTAAAACCAAAGTAAAGAAACAAAAGGAAGAGTGCAAACAACAGCAGCGGCAACAACTGGTGGAGATATATATGGAACGAGGAGTACAACAAGGCTTATACTTACACTCGAACAAGCTTAATGTTTTAAACAAACAACAGCTTTTTTACAGCCTCACAGCAACAGCAACATCAGTAGCAGCAGCAGCAGCAGCTAGAGCAGAAAAAGGAACCGTGAAAGGGAAACAAACAAACAGCAGCAAACTATACAAAGGATGTGTTGTTGTTCCTCTTATTCATCTCCTCGTGCCTGTGTTTGAGAGTGGTGGTGGTCGTGGTGGCGGTTTGAAGCAACGGACGCCAGGACGGACCACAGACAAAAAGACTTGCTTTGCTTTTTCGTAAGCTTAACTATGCGAGCTGCAGGAATGCTGCGGCCGCAGACACATACGAGTTCATACAGGGTGGTTGATCTAGATGTTTCTTTTTAAATCATATGTTATTTTGAAATTGGCTACTGCAAAACTAACACATTTGCCGTTGATGATTGTTGACTTTTAGCATTTGCGGGGACCATAGAATGGAATACATGCTGTCAGCATCTTCGATCATTTCGGGTTCCGCTTTACGAATAGCATCAGTGGAGTGTCCGTATACAACGGTCTCAGCTCTTTATTGAAATTTTAAATATATAAAGGGTGATTTTTTAGCTATTACCTTTTTGGCAACACTGGTTTAAACAGCTGACGCACGTTTCGTGTTTTGTTTCACTCTCAAACATCTTCAGTTTGGTCTATAATTTAACCATGAATCGTTTTACAAACGAACAACGCTTGCAAATTATTGAATTTTATTATCAAAATATGTGCTCTGTTAAGAAAGTTCATCGCGCGCTTCTTCCATTTTATGGTTTTATGGCGACGAAGCTCATTTTTGGCTCAATGGGTACGTAAATAGGCAGAATTGGCGATTTTGGAGTGAATATCAGCCAGAAGCATTGCAAGAGCTACCAATGCATCCAGAAAAAATCACAGTTTGTTGCGGTTTATGGGATGGTGGCATCATTGGACCGTACTTCTTCAAAGATGATGCTAATCGTAAAGTAACTGTGAATGGTGAGCGCTACCGTGAGATGATATACAACTTTTTTTTGCCCAAAATGCACGAGCTTGACTTGCATGACATGTGGTTTCAACAACACGGTGCCACATGACACACAGCACGCGCAATAATGGACTTATTGAGAGGCGAGTTCGGTGAACATTTTATTTCACGTTCGGGACCGCCTAGATCGTGAGATTTAACGCCTTTAGACTATTTTTTGTGGGGCTATGTTAAAGCTCATGTCTATACAGACAAGCCCGCTTCAATTGACGCATTGGAAGACAACATTGAAGCATTTATTCGTGAGATACCGGCCGAAATGTTGGAAAGAGTATGCCAAAATTGGACTAAGCGGATGGGCCATTTGAGGCGCAGTCAAGATCAACATTTGCATGAAATAATCTTCAACCATTAAATTATATGGACCGTACTATCGATTCAAATAAAGATTTCATGCATTTTTCTGAATTTTATGTGTTTTTTTTTTTTTGAAAAACTTTCCTCTAGCTTTTAAAAAAATCACCCTTTATTTTAACCTTCTCTATCTAGGATTTTGAATCTTCTCTGACACAAATATTTCTCATGAAGTTAGCAATCGTATGCCAAAAATTATTTTGGTATTATCAATATGATAAAAAGTTACACGGGTTTTTCTTAAGATACTTTTCACAAATTTTGACATTCCTGCCAACATTTATCCTCTTTTAGTCTGACAACTTGGGAAGCAAAATGCCATTAACGGCGTAATGGTGGAATTTGATAGTACGATATACCCTAAAACTAGAAACATGTTTTAAACAAAATAGTTTTCGAGAATTACAAACATCGGTTTTATGCTGCTCAATTTTTGAACTATTTTATTTTTATAGGCATAGTCACTTTTGCAGTCACGAACTAACGTGTCAGTGTGTAGACAAATCAGAAATGTCTTTAGAAAAAAATCCAAATCAGCATCAAAAACACATTTTGCGGAAAAATGGTTCAAGGCCTCTTGTGAATATAAGCCCTAAATTTGTAAAAGGAACTGTAATTTTGGTTCTCCGGAAGTTTGCAAATGTACTTGTACTTCTGAGTAAGACAAATAAAGCTGCATTTCCCGATTTACAAAAAATGAAATTGTAGACACCTGGTTGGATTGAAAATTAAGAATTTTGTCATTGGACAATTTTTAAAAGTTGTTAACTTTTCTGTGGTAGGAGATACAAATATAATTTTTACCAAGTTTCAAGCAAATTATTTCAAGTTTAATGCAGAATTATCAAATTTTTTTTATGGTCGCCCTGGAAGACAACATTGTGCACTGCCTTCATTTAAAAACTGGTCAAAACGATGCAATAAAATGTAAAACTCTTATGTCCGAGACCTTAAAATATTTTTTGTTTGCGTTGAGGCATACTGAGTCACAAAATCAATACAAATTTTATAGATATATATTTTTTGAATCACATCACATCTTATGAGCCCAAATGTTTTAGGAACAGTCTAAAAAAATGAGATTTGTTGAAAAAATATTTTATTGCTGTTAAGATAATTCCTGTTTAAAAAAAATCGATAAAAATTGGAGAAAATTATTTTGTTTTATTTGTCATTAGCTAAACATTATAACGCAGAAAATAATGTTATATATAATATTAAACATCTATGGTTAAAGATCGAAAAAGAAATGACCCTCTTTGTAGGCACAAAAGATTTTTTTTAAATATCTTGATTTTTTTTAAATTTGTTATTAAATAACGCGAAAAAGGCCTTTGTTAGCTGTGAAGTTAGGCCTATGTGAAGAAAATCTATGAATAAATGTAGAAGTTTCGGATTTATATTTCCAAAATGAGAGTACAAATTTTAAATGTATCTTTAACGCATATTATAGTAGTAAAAAATTTAAAATTTATTTAGAATCCTATCAATCAATACATAGACCCAATACAACAATCGGTCGACAATAGTGTTATCAGCCGTCTCGACGATGTCAATTAACCACCACGGTGCCGATGTTGTGCCAACAATCCATTAACGATGCAGACCCTTAAGGTAAATGTCGAACAAGTCATTCGTAATATAAAGCCAAAATTCATAACCAAGGTGTTGGAAATTTAGGTTGACAGGATACGCTTTTGCGAAGTTAGTCGAGATGTTCACACGAATGAAATCGTGTTCCATAAATAATGGGAACGTTTGCTCTTTCGGATAAACCAATAATATGCCGAAAAACAATTATTTTTAATACACTCCACGCTTTGTGTATTTGTTTGTAACACCCAAAGGGAAACGAGTTAGACCCATCGTTTATTACACAGATCGGCTTATAATCACTTTTTGAATCGATTTAGCAATGTCCGTCTGTCCATCTATTGTTGTAATCAAATTACAGGTCGCAATTATAGTCAGATCTTAACAAATGGAAATGGCGTTTAAATAAAAATGCCACAACTGATCTGCTACGCAAGCAGACAAGAACCATGTGTGCCAGGGTACTTAGACGTGAAAAGTTTCTGTACGAACAACGTCTTCGTGCCAAAGTTCTTGCTTCTCCCAGGGGAAGTAAGAGCTTTTGGTCATTTGTGAGAAGAGTAAAGGATAACTCCTCATCTATCCCAACTCTTGTTAAAGATGACCAGATATTCACTAACCCGGTTGACAAAGCTAACCTATTGGCTGAAATGTTTGCAAGGAATTCATCCTTGCCGGAAAGCAATCAACCACTCCGAGTGATCGAAAATGTATCTAGTTCCATGCCTCAGATATTTTTTCGAACACGTGGAGTTAAAAGGGTTCTCGCAAATCTCGACGTAAATAAATCTCCAGGGCCAGATGGCATTTCAGCACTTGTCCTATGTAAGTGCTCTTCGACGCTTGCCCGTCCCCTTCGTAATCTTATCAACCTTGCATACCGTGCAGGGGTTTTCCCAGCGCGTTAGAAGATTGCGAACATCCAGCCCATCCCTAAAAAAGGTGAGGCTAATAATCCTGCTAACTATCGACCGATCGCGATTTGCTCAGCGCTTTCGAAGGTTATGGAGAGTATGGTTAACCACCATCTTGTGAGGTATTTAGAAACTACTGACTTACTTAATGATCGACAGTATGGCTTCCGTAGGAATCGATCTACGGGAGACCTGATGACACTGCTATCCGAAAAGTGGAATCGATCTATTCACAAGCTTGGTGAGAGTAAGGTCGTTGCTCTAGGCCTTTGATAGAGTTTGGCACGGCGCACTCATACCAAAGCTTATCGCTTTTGGTGTTGGTAGTGACTTCTCTCGATTTATATCGAGCTTTCTCAGAGATCGCACTATACGTGTTGTTGTAGATGGGTTCTCATCCGACGAGCATAGGTTAACCGCAGGAGTACCACAGGGCTCTGTCCTTTCCCCTCCCTTTTTCTTATTTTCATCGACGACCTCTTGGATCGGACTGTGAATCCAATATACTCATTCGCGGATGACAGCAACCTCTGTCAGTCATACTCATTCGATCATAGGCCAAATCGTCAAGAAATTGAGGATAAAAGGCGATTGATGGATGAGTCACTTAGCCAGGATTGGATGGCCATTTCTGAATGGGGTCGAGAGAATAGAGTAGATTTTAATGCACGTAAGACCAGTGCTCCTTGTTGGCTCAAAAGCGATTCACTGATCCAACGGTATCGTCGATTTTAATGAACGGTGTAGATATTGAGCAATCGGATGCTCTCGTTGTTCTTGGCATAAAAATACAATGTGATGTTCGTTGGACAAAACAAGTATTTGATGTGTCGAAAGATGCCTTCAAATGTTTAGGCTTTTTTAAAAAGATGTAAGAAATATTTCACACCCTCTGATCTTCTCAATATCTACACTACCTACATCAGACCAAAGATGGAATACAACTCCCATATATGGTCGGGTGCTCCAGCTTCATCACTGGAGCTACTTGACCATGTCCAGAGGAGGGCGATGGTGTTGATAGGTGTCTCTATTGTCTCCCTTGAACACCGTCGTAATGTTGGTTGTGTGTCATTGTTCTATCGATACTTTCATGGTGTTTGTTCTTCGGAAATTCGTGATCTTATACCGCCCGTGAGAACGTTCGGTAGAGATACGCGACTCTCCAGGAACGCTCACCCATTTGTTGTCGATTGGACAACCGACCGCACTACACATTACAGAATAAATTCGTTCTTCGCCCGTACTATCCGTATGTGGAATCGACTTCCGGCAAATATCTTTCCCTCCAATTACAACATTCAGAGACTCAAAACAGATGTCAACAGACACTACTCCCTCTTTCCTCCTTCCAATACCTGATCTTCCTTCCACCAACGCAATGCACTGCATTTATTGGGGATATCCCCTGAGTGTTGGTTCAGTGAAAAAAAAAAATTGGCACAACATCGTATAATCCAATTAGAAACGCCTATGCAGAAAGTTGGTAAGATCGGTTCAGATTTAGATATAGCACCCATACAAATGTCACTTCCGATTTGACTTTTGTCACTCTAGAAACAACATATTGTACTCGATTTTCTTCAAATTTGGCTTAACACCTTATAATCTAACTAGAAACACCTATGGTCAAAATGTGTTACATCGGTTCAGATTTATATATAGCTCCCATCCAAATTTCGCTCCCAATTTTACTTATATATATATATATATAGGTCAGATCGGTTCAGATTTGTATATAGGTGCCATTCAAATTTCACTCTCGATTTGACTTTTTCTGGTCTAGAAACCACATATTTTAACAGATCTTCTTCAAATCTTGCAAAATATCTTATATTTAAACTAGAAATACACATGGTGAAAATGGGTCAGATCGGTTCAGATTTACATATAGCTCCCATACAAATTTCGCTCCCGGATTGACTTTTGCCGCCCCAGAAACCACGTTTTTTCACCGAATTTCTTCAAAATGAGCATAACACGTTTACTATTGTGAACGTGAGTCACTTCATTCCATGTTTGAATATAGCCCCGATACAAATATTCTTCTCGATTTGACAAATTGGGTCAGGTCATATTAGCCTATGATTAGAAAACATACAAAACTCCTTCCCATTTTCAGTTGTTTACCCAATTGAATTGTATTCGGTTAGAAAGTGGAGTGTATCATATAGTCGGTCCCGCCCGACTTTAGCCTTTCCTTACTTGTTTTACATTAGGGTTATACCTTTTTTGATACCACTTTCACTAGTGTCCACGCTTTGAAAATATTGAAATATTGAACTTATGAAGGAGTGAATGCACTTTAGCATAACTTTTCCATAAAGGAATCTAGGGAGGGTAGAAACATATTATGTTTTAAAACATGCCTGCTAATGACTACCAGCCAATCAGTCAAGAGCACTCGCATATTTTAAAGAGATAGATGGTTTAATATTTTCGGATTTATAGAGTGGTTTTGAGTTTCACTACAATTATTTGTTTGTGAAACTAGAGCTCAGTCACAAGAAAATGTAGATCTTTATTTCTTATATTACTGATTCTGATCATGTTTGACGCCAAAAGACACTTGTACTATCTGAATATGAAAACATTTCTCTACCAAAATTGCATTTTATTTTATTGCTCGATTTTTCTACTATTTCATTATGCCATCCACGCAGTTTCCCATTCATATTAGTCATTTGAAATGTACAATTTTCTCAAGCTAATGAAAATATGGTAACTGCGCAAAAAATACTTCGCGTTATTTATCTTTTTTTACAAAATCTTGAAAAAATTAGAACATAGAACATATCTTTGCTGTGGAATGTACTCCATGGTGGTGGTTACTTTGACATGAGATACCACTTAACAATGTTAATGGAACACACTGAGTTCATATGTGAAAGGGTATCATGAAAGGGGTTCACATTTCACAGTACATAGAAAATAATACCAATTTCACACTTTCGCTTTTTAGAGAAACCTGATTCCACACTCTCCACAAATGCTTGATGTTCACCCCTTAGATTCGAATCCTATACTCTTGTGTTTATTCAAATGTGTAAAAGGACACCGCTCCACTCATGGTTACTCCCCATTACAAGTATGTGTACATTTGTGAGAGCTTTTCGGCATCTGTATGATATTAATTTCAAACGAACCCTTACGCGGAATTAACGTTTGTTCCCTCCCATTGGCGTTGCCACTGCCTTTGCTGCTGATGATGCTAGCGCTGCTGCTGTTTACTGTTGTTGCTGCTGCTATTGCTGTTGTAGTATTATGACATGAATTTTTACTTAAACTAACACCAGTTAAAAGTGCATACTTATCCAACATGGTGTACAATGAAAACCGAATGGATGAGACAATGGAAATGGCACATAAGTGTTGGAGTCCCACAGAATCATGCGAGGGCTTAGTAGAAACTGTGTGCATGTAATCTCATGAGATGCACGCGTTACTGTCGAAATCCAGTCTGATTTACTGCGCAGACTGTGTGAAAATTGAACTTCCAGATTACGACATGCACGCGTCGGATTTCTAAATGCTCGTTTTCTAACATTAACGACTCAAAATTATAGTTTAATTAGAGCTAATTTCATAAATATTAAAAAATTTTTGGTTAGAGTCTAATTTCAGTTTAAAGTTATCCGGTTAAAAAACAACTCAATTTACAAGGAAAGCATTACAAGGTAAAGAAAAATACTACAGAGCATCCTCTGAATTCAAACAAGTGAGAATGTGGACATTTTAAAAGTCACAAAGTTGGAAAGCCACAAAATAACTTAGAATTTTTTATATTGCACAGTTTTTCGGTTATTAAGAATTTTCGAACAATTTTTAGCTCAAATGTTTACCATGTACTTTAAAGTTACACTATTTCGTAAAAAATCATATATCGAAAAAAATCCTACGTATTTGTTTAATTATTGTGAACAATTCATCATAATTTTGGGAACTGTGTTGCCGTCCGTGGATCACGAAAAAGTTACAAAAGCTTTAATCTTAAATTAAAAAAAAAAATCATAAAAAAATGGATCCCATCATTTCAACACTTCTAAACGCACACGTCCCTAAAAAATGCATCTAAGAACAAATTACAAATTTCAAAAGAAAAAAAATCGAACTATGAAATGTCTGAGAGAATTCTTATTGTCAGAATTAAATTTTTGAATTTTATGAGGATTATTTTTGTGGAAGATCTTAACCCTGTAGCTCCTCTCTTTATGGGGTCAATTTGACCCTTTTTCGAAAAAAATCAAATAAAGTTCTTTCAAAAAGGACATTTAAGAATTAAATTGTTCTATGAAACAAATTGGCGGAAAATTTCAGTGGGGGTCGCCAAAGCAAAAACACCGTAAATAAAGCTCTTCACGCTTAAATAGAATAATTATATGCCTACTTATACAACAAAATTACTAGAGTTAAAATTGGGCCATGTGTTTCGGAAGATCTATCTTTTTGGGTAGAGCAAAGTAAACAAAAATACAAAATTGGATATTTTTGCAAGATTTTCATTTTCGCGAAGGATGTGGCTATGATTGACATTTTGGTGACGTGAAACAGGATATAATAACAAAATAACAAACTATTTTTTTGGTGCATGATTACTGACTAAATAGGGAATATTTGAGACCCAGACAGATTGCAACCGCGAATTTTAAATTTTTGTAACAATTACTGCTTTTTTTGCTACCGACAATGTTATAATGTTATGCTGTATACAGCGACTAAATAAACATGTAAAAAGAAACTCAGACTAGCTGCACTATAAGTTTATTCTACAAAAATTATCAACTCAAAATGCCCTTTCAGAATTACAGGGTCGCTATTCTGTTCTAAAATGCTGTATACTGTTATTATAATCTATATATATAAAAGAGTTGCGTTACTGACTGACTGACTGACTGACTGACTTATCATTGACCAGGCCCCAGACCAAACGGCCGAAGCCAGGGTCATGAAATTTTCAGGGTAGTTCCCAAATATGACATAGATGTCGACTAAGAAAGGGTTTTACGAAATTCGTACTTTTAGGGGATAAAATGGCCCAAAAAGGGATAAACATCGAACCTTCTTCCTGACTAAACGGCAGTAGCTATAAACATGAAACTCGGTGAGTTCCTTGCAATAACCATGCAGACGAGCTACAAATAGGGATTTTTCGAAATTTGTACTTTTAAGGGCCGAGCGGGACAAAAAGGGATAAAAATGGTACCAACTAAAGTATTACAGCTAGAAACGTGAAATTTGGTATGTAAATTCCTCTGACCCTATAGAAACGAAGTAAAATTAGAGTTTTTCGAAATTTGTACTTTTAAGGGAAGAGAGGGACAAAAAGGGATAAAAATGGTACCAACTAAAGTATTACAGCTAGAAATGTGAAATTTGGTATGTAAATTCCTCTGACCATATAGAAACGAAGTAAAATTTGATTTTATCGAAATTTGTACTTTTAAGGGCCGAGCGGGACAAAAAGGGATAAAAATGGTACCAACTAAAGTATTACAGCTAGAAACGTGAAATTTGGTATGTAAATTCCTCTGACCATATAGTAACGAAGTAAAATTGGATTTTTCGAAATTTGTACTTTTAAGGGACGAGCGGGACAAAAAGGGATAAAAATGGTACCAACTAAAGTATTACAGCTAGAAACGTGAAATTTGGTATGTAAATTCCTCTGACCATATAGTAACGAAGTAAAATTGGATTTTTCGAAATTTGTACTTTTAAGGGACGAGCGGGACAAAAAGGTATAAAAATGGTACCAACTAAAGTATTACAGCTAGAAACGTGAAATTTGGTATGTAAATTCCTCTGACCATATAGTAACGAAGTAAAATTGGATTTTTCGAAATTTGTACTTTTAAGGGACGAGCGGGACAAAAAGGGATAAAAATGGTACCAACTAAAGTATTACAGCTAGAAACGTGAAATTTGGTATGTAAATTCCTCTGACCATATAGTAACGAAGTAAAATTGGATTTTTCGAAATTTGTACTTTTAAGGGACGAGCGGGACAAAAAGGGATAAAAATAGTACCAACTAAGGTATTACAGCTAGAAACGTGAAATTTGGTATGTAAATTCCTCTGACCATATAGAAACGAAGTAAAATTGGATTTTTCGAAATTTGTACTTTTAAGGGACGAGCGGGACAAAAAGGGATAAAAATGGTACCAACTAAGGTATTACAGCTAGAAACGTGAAATTTGGTATGTAAATTCCTCTGACCATATAGAAACGAAGTAAAATTGGATTTTTCGAAATTTGTACTTTTAAGGGGCTAGCGGGACAAAAAGGGTACCAACTAAAGTATTACAGCTAGAATCATGAAATTTGGTATGTAAATTCCTCTGACCATATAGAAACGAAGTAAAATTAGATTTTTCGAAATTTGTACTTTAAAGGGGCGAGCGGGACAAAAAGGGATAAAAATGGTACCAATTTTAGTATTACAGCTAGAATCGTGAAATTTTGTGTGTAAATTCCTCTGATTCGTACATTTTGGGGTTAAAATGTAAAAAGGGGATAAAAATAGTACCAATCAAATGACCGCAGATAGAGTCATGAAATTCCTCTGTCCACAGTCCTCTGACTGTGTAGACACAGAAAATAAACTGATTTTTCGAAATTCGTACTTTTTGGTGTCAAAATAGAAAAAGGAGATAAAAATAGTACCAACCAAATGACCGCAGCTAGAGTCATGAAATTCGGAGTAAACATTCCTTTGACTACGTAGAAATGAAAAATAAAAGGTTTTTTTCCAATTTCGTACTTTCATGGGATACAATGGGTAGGGAGGGATAACAATTGTACCAACCAAACGACTACACCTGCAATAATGAAATTCGGTGTATACATTCCTCTGACGAAAAGGGATAAAATGCTGTACAATCCTGTGTTACCAAATAAAGTACATATTTTTAGGGGAGCAGGAACACATGTCACCTATAGTGGTTTTTCAAAATGTGTTCTTTTTGGGAAAGATTTTCAAAAAGTTATAAACTGGCTGGCTGAATCTAGAAACATGAGATCGGGGATATAAATGGTTGTAATTTTTTGTTCAAAACTTGGTAGAAAACTATACATACGAAGAAGTTCAGCTAATATAGTGCATATCGATAGCACATTCCTTTGACTGTGTGTGAGTTGTAGCTAATTGGAGGTTTCCAAATTACTATTTCAGATATATCTATATCCACCAAATGAAAATTAAATAAATACTATCCAAAAACAGAGACGGATAAAATTAACAAATAAGTGGCTTTTTCGCGTGCGAAGCAGCGGGTACTGCTAGTACAGTATAATAACAGTGGAACTTCGTTTTCATGAAAAAGTTATGATGGGGAAACTATGTACTGATGGAGTGCTTTAGTTACGTCCAATACTGTAGACCCAATACTTTGTAGAATGAAGGTATACAAATACACGCAGATTTCACTTTTTCACCGAATTGAATTGTACTGGGTAGGTAGAAAGTGTTATGCACTGCAGAAAAATGGATTTGAGACCACTGTACACCGCTTCATTTAATATTGAATTCTTCTAACTGCAAATCTAAACTAAGTAACGACAAGGAGTGAATGCAGTTTTGTAGATGATAATGTCTGTAATGATATCTAGATTCAACATTGTATGCAAAACAAAAATATTTATTTTCGTAGTTGGTGAGACTGCTTTGATGTTTTATATTTGGCACGGATGTGACTAATTTTTGCAAAGTTTCTGATTACCTAATCAGACATCAGAAAGCCCTTTGATTATTTTGTAATTGGTATCCGTATACTTATCCTACTCCATTGATGTGTAGAAAATGTTCATTCACTATTTGTGTTTGTTTGCCTGTCACTACACTGAACGAATTATCTTCATAATATTTATCAATGAAAAGTGCCATAGAATTTCTGAAACATTTCATAGAAACTATGAAATGCAGTTTTTCATTCACACAAGTTCTTTATTTTTCATATTATAGTTTTTGAAAATTGTCTGGTCATTTATTTTGGTTTTGAGACCAAAGATTGTGCTGAAGTCTTCAGCAGAACCCAAAATTAGCAAAAAGACAAAGTGAGACCTTTATTGTTGCAGCTAAAAGTTGACTGCGCAGTTTCGATGAGCGCTACCCCATCTCGTCAGAACTTTCGCAACGAATGTATGTTTTTGACCTAAATCAGGGTTCGTATTAGTACCAGCGGTCACATATGACAAATGAGAAGCGCTGATAAACAAAATATTCCACCGAACTAAGTCGACACACTAAAAATCACACTTTGCCAAAATGTTTGTTTTTGAAAACTATCATACATTTTCTAAGAAACTTCGTTAATTTTATGAAAAAGTTTCATAAGTATTAATAAGACTGTCCAACAAATTAAGACTTTTTGATTGAAACAGAATAGCGACCCTATAATTCTGAAAGGGCTGCATGAGTAGATCATTTTTGTAGAATAAACTTATAGTCCAGCTGGTCTGAGTTTCTTTTTATCGCTAGTCAAAGTTGATTGTAAGTTAGTTTGTTGTAACTTAATGTCTGACCGAATTCTTATTGTCAGAACTATATTGTTGAATTTTATGGGGATTATTTTTGTGGAAGATATTAATCCTCTCCTTATGGGTCAATTCGACCCTTTTTTTTTCAAGGAAATCGAAAAAATTCCTTTGCAAAAGGACATTAAGGGACTAGAATGTTCTACGAAAAAATTGTCGGAAAATTTCAGTGGGGGTCACCGAAGACACCAATGTTGGAAATTAAAAGTCCCGTAAAAATGGGAAAATATCGACATATGCAAAACTGAGTAGACACTTTTTCTACAAACGATTTCTAGTTTCACATGTACATGGTCTCTTTCAAGTCTAAAATATACTGTCACATGGTGTAATATTAAATACTTCATTACAATTTGCTTTCAATGTTCCTTTTTTGTCTTTTTCCTATATTTATTATATTGTTTGCCTTAAAGCCGTGAAAGAATTCTGATGATGGTCGTCACCGATAAATGTAGATATCAGTCATGTAATAAATGTCACCGCGACATTTGTAAATAAAATTACATAAAATAAAATAAAATGTACATACAATTTCATCAACCAGGACTATAACCCGCTTAAAATCAAATACTAAATATTGTTGAAAGAACTTCGAATATCCGCATAAAATTTTCGAAATATTTTAAGAAATCGCCACAAAAATCCACTGTCCCCATTTCATATTTTGTTTCCTTTTGGCCACTACAAAATACACAATATTGGGGACAAATCCCTGCATCTGGCCAGCTTGGCGATTCGTGCTATTCATGTTTGTACTATATTTTAAGAATTTTTATATTGCATATTTTTTTTGGCCTAGTCCTATTTTCTGGCCCTTTCGAGTGGTCTAACAACTGTTGCTTCAATGCGTTGTTCATCAGTTCATCATGCAAAGGTTTTCAATTGGGGATTGTGTGGCTGCAATAACATCGAATTTAAAAAGTCGATTGGATAGTTGACATCATCTTGAACAGTCACGGCAGACACTACTTGTAATTGTTTTCGTATCAATATGACTATTTTTCTTTCTTGATAACTAAGCAGCGGTAACAAAAATCTAAATAAAATGTTAAAATTTTTCTCAAAATAAAAAAATATTTTTTTAAATTGCCGACAACAGCAATAATAAAATATTTTTTTATTTTGAGCAAAAAATTATTTTTTTTATTTATGGTCTAAATTTCTCTCACTCTATCTGCTAGAATTAAGAATTCCTATTGAACTAAAGAGAACATTTTTGAAGTTTAAACTAGTTTTCGTGCATTCGAAATCTGATGGATTAATTGGAATTATCATAAATAGTTTTCTGCGGCTAACTTTTTTTAAGAACTTTTTACTCCTATTTGTGAATAATATTCGTTGACTGACAAGATATTTTTTCATTTTTTCCACTAATGTTTACATTAGTTTATATTCTAATCTAATGATAATCATACATTAGAAAATTTTTGTGTTACTTTATATTTGATATATGATGTTTCGGAGTCCAACTCCATTGATTTGTACTAAATGTCCATATTAAAGCATGCCTGTTCCAAATGAACAACGACTCGACAATATTTGAGCTTGTTTTCCTGTCAATAGGCCTGTTTTTTCTTTAAGCAAGGGTAACAAGCTGCGATAACAAAAACTTTAATAAAGCGTTCATTTTTTTCTAAAAATAAAGGTCTGTATAAAAGAAAATTGTAAACAAGTAAAAGGGCGTTTAGTTCGGCTGGACCGAATCTTATATACACTCCACCATGGAGTGCATTCCATAGTATTACCGGTAGATTAGAGGCTGTCCACTTTACAAAGAAGTGAAGTAACATATTTTGAAAATGATGATATTTTTAAACCGCATTACTATATTTATTTACTATTTCAAACTATACGGAAGAATGATCCCGTGCAATGCCGGGTACAAAAATCTAGTATATATATATTACTGCAATTATAATTAAAAAGTGAACACGAGGGAACAATCTTCAAAAATGTATTAGGTGTATTGTCAGTCGTCATTAGGAAGAAACATTTTCCCTCAGTGTCGATTCTCTCATTTGCAATTTCTTGACTCAGCTACAAACAGAGTGACTGTATAATTTTGATCGCTTCCATATTGGAATGAACACACCTAATTTCATGATTCTAGGTGCATCCGTTTGCTTCGTACCACTTTTATTTTTTTAATTTGACCCTGAAAGTACGATTTTGGAGAAATACTAATATTGTGCGTGTCTACGAAGTCAGACGAGTGTAACCACTGTATTTCATGATCACTCAGAATTTCAATATTCACTACAGCCGTGGTACCTGTATACCGTTTTAATCCTAAAGGTACGAATATCGTGTTTAGGCAGCCACAGCACACACCGAATTTCACTTTTTTCCCATTTTCCGTCTAAAAGTACAAATTTCGAAAAAAATATTTATGTTGTTTCGCGTCGCCATTCGCCATTTATCCCTCATTTCCAATTGTATCCCTTAAAAGTACAAATTTCGAAAAATCTCTCTATTTTACGTGTCTACGTAATTATAGGGATGTACACACCGAATTTCATATCTGTAGCAGTTGTCGCATCATTGGTACCATCTTTATCCCTTTTGTCCCATTGTATCCGCTATTGCTTTGTACACTTTGGTGATTACTCGTTACTAGAGGAAGGTAAGCAACAAATTTCAAGTCTATAAAAACAAGGCATTCCTTAATAATCTTAATATTAGATGTATTTTCAGTCCTTGCTAGGGAAAAAATTTTCCCTCTGGGCCGATTTCGCCCACTTTTAATTCCAACCGATCTGCAACCTAACTCATTTCGTTCGGAAGCTAGCGTGATTTCAACAGACAGTCGGACATGGCTAAATCGTCTTAGAATTTTACCATGAATGACAGAGTGAATATGCCCCCATCCTAAGGTGGAGGGTATACAAAATGGAGGGTGACATTTTTGGAAAATGTTGATGGTAAATACCTTTAACCTTTAATTTACGTTTTTGTTATCGCTGCTTAGTTATCCAGCCTTAAATAAAAACATCCTTAAAGACTATATTCTATCCAAAAATATCACATACCTCGTCTTGAGTGACGTGGCTCGTTTTTATAAAAAAATCCTTCAGTATATATTTTTTCCAAAACGCCCCACTGTGCTTTGTGGCATTACCCCTATTTTAATTTGCACAACAAGGCGCTTATAATTTGACGTTTGAGATGGACTTAAAATAAAAGCGGGGTTATAAATTTCCACTTCTCCTTGAAATGGAAGGATACCAAAGACCTCCGACCAAACACACTCACATGCTGAGATTTTGACAAACAACTTTCGCTGTTTTACTCGGAATTTTTTCGAGTACATCAACCATAAACATTTCATTGTAAAGCTCTGTTGCTTGTCTTATTACTTATAATTTGTTGGTGCTGGTGTTGCTCATGTGGATGTGGGTGCAGATGCTGCCGTTGCTGTTGGATGTTGTAGAACATCAGCGAATCTTGTTTTATGGGAGCAATTAGCGTATGGGTGTCATTATGAAATACTTATGAAAGTTAAACACACGCATGCACACACACGCACACTCACACACTCCTTTGCCGAGAGATGTTTCTTCGTTCGTTCTTCTTACCTTTCGCACAATTAATACTCACAGTACACAATGAGCACAACGATGACGACAGTGACGTACACACTCGTACATAGTAGATGTGTGCATAAATAAGTTTAATAATAAAACAAGGTAAATATGTGTAAGTATCGCCAACAACATTAGTAAGCTTAATTAGACCACATGACGTTGTTTTTAATTACAAAAGTTGTCACAATCGCAACGCCAACCAAGGCAAGGCAGGGCAAGTCAGCGCATCACACCGATCCACCGCAACGCAATACAACACAACAGTTCAACGTTGTAAAGGGTGATTTTTTAAGAGCTTGATAACTTTTTTTTAAAAAAAACGCATAAAATTTGCAAAATCTCATCGGTTCTTTATTTGAAACGTTAGATTGGTCCATGACATTTACTTTTTGAAGATAATTTCATTTAAATGTTGACCGCGGCTGCGTCTTAGGTGGTCCATCCGCTTAGTCCAATTTTGGCATTTCCACGTTTTTGAGTAACAGAGACCCAATTGGTGCGAACGGCGACGAATCGAAAATTGGTGGTCATCATTAACACTGGCCGATACAGCTGCGATATTTTCTTCAGTTCGCACTCTACGTAAGCGTGTTGGTGGTTTAATGTCCAACAATGTAAATTTGGTTCGAAATTTAGTCACAATAGCCCGAATAGCCGCTTCAGTGGGTCGATTAAACTGACCATAAAATGGAAGCGCGCAATGAACTTTCTTAACAGAGCACGCATTTTGATAATAAAATTCAATAATTTGCAAGCGTTGTTCGTTTGTAAGACGATTCATGATGAAATGTCAAAGCATACTGAGCATCTTTCTCTTTGACACCATGTCTGAAATCCCACGTGATCTGTCAAATACTAATGCATGAAAATCCTAACCTCAAAAAAATCACTCTTTACTTGTGACAACCGACACAACACACACGAACACTCTAAGTGTAATTGTGCTGAAGAGTAACAGCATCTTATTGTAGCTGTAGTTGAGTATGCATGAATGAATAGAGGGAGAGAGTGAGAGAGAGAGGCTTGGTATGAGTATGACGGCGTACAAGGTACGAATATGTATGACAAAAGTACTTAGCATTTGTCACAATTATAATTGTGTTATGCTAAATATCCACCGACACACGCACTAGCACACTCATATGCAAATAGACGAACACATATGTACACACACACACAACAAAAGAACTAAGGGAATTTGCATTATTATGCGAATGTGTGCATAATTTCGTATTCAAATGCGGTGCAAGAATGGATGAGGGCAATAATAAGGTCGTGCCGAGTCACTCTTGGCCGCGCGGGATTTACATTTTCCCACAGCGATCTGCGGGTGTTTACTTAGCCTGATTTCACGAATCTGTGATAGGCTCGCATTGTGTTGTATCCTGCAAAGAAAAATATGTTAGTAATTATAGTCGCTACTTAACAGATTTAAAGTATGTATTAGGAGGAATTATAAAGGGAGCGGATGAGTACTATTATTCTCCATAAATATAACGCATACGCCTCCAAATTGAAGATAGGTGAATTGCATTATGGAATTTTTATACACTCCACGAGAGCATTATGTCTTTGTGCATTTGTTTGTAACACGCAAAACGAAGCGAGATAGACCCATTGTTAATTATACCGATCGACTTAGAATCACTTTCTGAGTTTAGATTTAGTTTTGTTGTAATCAAATTACAGGTCGCAATTATAGTCCGTTCTTAACAAAAATTGGCACAGTATGTTTTGTGGATCAAGGACGAACGCTATTTAATTTGAGGCAAATCGGTTCAGATTTAGATATATAGCCCCATATAAATGTCGCTCCCGATTTGACATTTTCCGCTCTAGAAACCATATCTTGAACTCGATTTTCTTTAAATTTGGCATAACATCTTTGTTGTATAAGTTAATATGCATGCGCTTTGTGTATGCACGTTACGCTTACGCTTCATTTAGGTTGGCATGCATTGTATTGTGTCACCTTGTTGTAACTTATATACAACATCATTACCTATACCTCCTAGTTGATATACAACACAATAAACACATTAAGAATGTACGTGGAATGAACAACAAGTGTTTTATTAAAACAACATGGTGTCAGAAGTGGTTTGATATTTAATATCAATTAAAATAAAGATAACCACCATATAAAGCGAGCGAGCTAAAGTGAGCAAACATGCCGGACGACGAAAAACTGCAAGCAAGTGGTCAGTTTTTTGCTACCTCATTAGAGCCATTGAATTTTAAAGCACCAAATCTTGCCAAGGAATGGAAGACATGGCACACAAAATTCAAAATATTTTTGAGAGCATCCAACCTGGAGTTGCAATCGGATCAGCGGAAAGTTGCGTTGCTGTTGCATCATCTTGGAAGCCAGTCTTTAGATGTCTTCAATTCGTTTGATCTAGATATCGACTTGGTGAAGTATGTAGATTTGGTGGAGAAGATGGAAACGTATTTTACACCACAAGTAAACATCGTCATGGAGAGATACAAATTTTTTACATGCAAGCAGCAAGAAAATCAAACTATTGATGAATATGTCACAGCATTAAAAAATTTAAGTTTGAATTGTGAGTTTGGAGATTTGCGTGAAGATTTGGTGCGAGACATTTTTATATGTGGATTGTCAGCTAATATGGGCAACATAAGGGAAAGGTTGTTAACGGAAGGAAAGATTAAGCTGGAAAAGTCTGTTACTATTGCGAAAAATATGGTAATGGCAAAAGCAAATGCATCAATTTTACAAGATGGCGGTTTAGAGGTTTCTGTGAACGCGGTGAGAAAAAATGCCGGTAGCAGCTATCATAACAACAGCAGTAGCAGTAATAACAACAACAATAAAACTTACAACAGTAGCAACCACTATAACAGCAGCAACAACTATAACAGCAGCATAAATATCAATAGAAGCAACAACACGAATAACGGCAGCTGCAAAAGATGCGGCCAGAGTCACAAAGTTAAATGTCCTGCGGACGGGGTTAAGTGCCATGAATGTGGGAAGTTGAATCATTTTGCCAGAATGTGCTTATTCAAGAAAAGGTACATCAAACAAATGTATGCAGATCATGAAGATGAGGAAGAAGAAGAAGAAGACCTTTTCATTGGAGTTGTAAGCAAGGAAACTAAAACTGCAACTGAATGGAATGTTGAGGTAATGGTAAACGAGCAGACTATTTTATGTCAGATTGATACTGGGGCACAAGCCAATATAATGTCGTCAGAGACTGCAGATTTGCTGAAAATTGCACAAGGGCTAAAGAAAACCTCAATGAGAATCTTCACATTTAGTGGGGAAAGGATTCCAGTATTGGGAACAGCGGATTTAGATTTCGGTTATAAAAATGAAAGCTATAACGCAAAGTTTTTTATTGTGAATATTGCATGTAAAAACATTATAGGTATTGATACAGCTATTAGCATGAATTTAATTAAAAAGATAAATAGCATTTCAATCAATAAAATAGTTGAAAAATATTCTGATGTTTTAGATGGCCTTGGTCTTTTGCATAACGAATGTAGGTTAAAAATTAGAGATGATGTTGAACCGGTTGTGGAACCGCCACGTAAAATTCCATTTAAATTACATGACAGTTTACGAAAGGAATTGAACAGAATGTTGAATTTAAAAGTAATTTCTCCGGTAAGCGAGCCAACAGAGTGGGTGAATTCTATTGTCCTGGTCACGAAGCCAAACGGAAATTTGAGAATTTGTTTAGATCCGAGACATTTAAATAAGGCGATTTTAAGGCCTCATTTTCCCTTCCCGAATATAGAGGACTGTAAGGCGAATTTAAATGGTTCTAGATATTTCACAGCTTTAGATGCTAATAGTGGGTTTTGGATGGTTCCATTAGATGAGCAATCATCTAAACTATGTACTTTTAATACACCTTTTGGTCGTTACCGTTTTTTGAGATTGCCATTCGGCATCAATGCTGCTCCGGAAATATTTCATGCTGAAATGGTGAAACTTTTTGGTGACATAGCTGGTCTGATAATATATATCGACGATTTTTTGATTTATTCCTCAAGTATTGAAGAACATTCGAAAACTTTGGAATTGGTTTTTCAAAGGGCTAGGGATGTTGGTCTGAAGTTCAACAAGTCAAAATGTAAATTTTATAAGTCTGAGATAAAATTCTTGGGTCACATTTTTGATAGAAACGGAGTGAAGCCTAATCCGAATAATGTTAAGGAGTTACAACGATTTTTGGGAATGATCAATTACCTAGGACCATTTATAGAGAATTTATCTTCGAAAAACAAAAAATTAAGGGAATTGTTGAAGAATGATGTTCAATGGCATTGGTCGCCTGCTCATGATAAAGAGGTTGAAGGTTTGAAGAATGAGATTACGAAAGCTCCTGTTCTTACATATTTTAATAATAACAGAAAATTGATTCTGTCCGTCGATGCTTCAAAGTTTGCACTTGGTGCAACGATTTTACATGATGGACAGCCAATTGCGTATGCGTCCGTATCATTGACCGAAACTCAGAGGAATTATGCTCAAATCGAAAAGGAACTGTTTGCTATTCTGTTTGGATGTACAAAGTTCCATCAGTACATTTATGGGTCCGAGGTTACAGTGGAAACAGACCATAAACCTTTGGTGACTCTTTTTGATAGACCTCTTTTTAAAATACCGCCTCGGCTTCAGCGTTTTATGTTGCGTTTACAAGGTTACAACCTAAAGGTTGTGTATAAGCCGGGGAGAGATTTAAAAATAGCCGATACACTCTCGAGAGCTCCATTAGATGACACTGCGTTATCGGAAATCGATGACGAAATTTCTTTACATTGTAATTTCATTTCCTCACATATGGAAGTTCCATTTGCTAATATCGATCTGGTGGCGGAACGTAGTAGAAACGATGAGACATTTTCGAAAATTTTTGAGTATGTGCGAAATGGTTGGCCAGACAGTAGAAGAAAATTGGAGGATGATGTTAAGCCTTATTTCAAAATAAAGGATGAGATAACCGTTTTAAATGACATTTTATTGAAGAACAGTCAGATACTTATTCCTAATTCCTTGAGGAGAAATATCTTGGAGAAAATACACGAAGGTCACTTGGGGGTATTAAGATGTCAAAATCTTGCCCGACAGTTTGTATACTGGCCAAGTATATATAATGACATAGAGAACATTGTATCTAATTGTGAAACTTGTTTGAAGTACCAGAACTCGAATTCGAGGCCGGAATTAATGTCGCACGAGATTGTAGATATTCCATGGTACAAAGTGGGCTGCGATCTTTTTGAATTCAGGAAGAAAATGTATTTGCTTGTGGTTGACTATTATTCTAAGTTTGTAGAAATTGAGTTGCTCAACTCTGGATATAGCAGTTCTCACTTAATTGTTAAATTGAAATCAATTTTTGCAAGGCATGGAATTCCATGCATTTTCATTTCGGATAATGGTCCACCTTTTAATTCCAAAGAGTTTGCTGCATTTTGCCAAGACTGGGGAATTGATCATACAACTTCTAGTCCATTTTTACCTAGATCAAATGGTTTAGCTGAACGTTCAGTTCAAACTATGAAAAAGCTTTTAAGTAAATCCATTGAGAGTAATTCCGACCCATATGTAGCATTGTTGCAGTACAGGACAACTCCTAAGGGTAATTTACCAAGTCCTTCTGAGCTGTTAATGTCTAGAGTCTTACGTACTAAAATTCCCTCTATTGTTGGTAATTTTGAACCAAAGTTGATAAATAAGAATGAGTACAGGGAAAGTGTAAATTCCAATTTGGAAAAATGTACTGCGTATTACAACAAAAAATCAAAAGTCTTGAAGCCCGTGCACGAAGGGGACAAAGTAATGTTTAAGAAGACACCATTAAGCTGTTGGATGCCGGGGAAAGTTGTAGAAGTATGCAAGGAACCAAGGTCATTTGTAGTGTTAGATGAAAAAGGATCTGTGTTCAGAAGAAGTCTGGAACACATAATGAAAAGGCCAGTAAATGATAGTAGCAATGAAGCTTATGTCAATAATGAAGAATCGATAACTGAAAATGAGATGGTTAATGAAAATATTGATGTTGTTGATAAAAAAGAAATCGTTGAACAAAACTTAGATATCCCAATACAAAATCAAAGTGAGAACTATATAACTAAAAAGGGTAGAATTGTAAAAAATCCAAATAGGCTTAATTTGTAATTTAATTGATGTCTTATAATAGTATTAATTTTATAATATTATTTGTATTATATTTAGATATAATTATTTTTCATAATTTTATTTATTTAATATTTGTAAAGGGGAGATGTTGTATAAGTTAATATGCATGCGCTTTGTGTATGCACGTTACGCTTACGCTTCATTTAGGTTGGCATGCATTGTATTGTGTCACCTTGTTGTAACTTATATACAACATCATTACCTATACCTCCTAGTTGATATACAACACAATAAACACATTAAGAATGTACGTGGAATGAACAACAAGTGTTTTATTAAAACAACAATCTTATAATCCATCTACAAACACCTGTACAGAAATTGGGTAAGATCGGTTCTGATTTAGATATAGCCCCCAAACAAATGACGCTCCCGATTTGACATTTTCCGCTCTGGAACCCACATATTGTACCCGATTTTCTTTAAAGTTGGCACAACATCTTATAATCCAACTAGAAACACCTATGCAGAAATTGGGTAAGATCGGTTCAGATTTAGATATAGCCCCCCTACAAATGTCGCTCCCGATTTGACTTATGCCGCTTTAAAAGCCACATATTGTACTCGATTTTCTTTAAATTTGGCACAACATCTTATAATCTAACTAGAAACACCTATGCAGAAATTGGTTAAGATCGGTTCAGATTTTGATATAGCCCCCGTACAAATGTCGCTCCCTATTTGACATTTTCCGCTCTAGAAACCACATATTGTACCGTTTTTTTTTAATTTGGCACAACATCTTATAATCCAACTAGAAATACCTATGCAGAATTTGGGTAAGATCGGTTCAGATTCAGATATAGCCCCCATACAAATGTCGCTCCCGATTTGACTTATGCCGCTTTAAAAGGCACATATTGTACTCGATTATCTTTAAATTTGGCACAACATCTTATAATCCAACTAGAAACACCTATGCACAAATTGGGTAAGATCGGTTCAGATTTTGATATAGCCCCCATACAAATGACGCTCCCGATTTGACATTTTCCGCTCTAGAAACCGCATATTGTACCCGATTTTTTTTTTAAATTTGGGACAACATCTTATAATCCAAATAGAAACACCTATGCAGAAATTGGGTAAGATCGGTTCAGATTTAGATATAGCCCCCCTACAAATGTCGCTCCCGATTTGACTTATGCCGCTTTAAAAGCCACATATTGTACTCGATTTTCTTTAAATTTGGCACAACATCTTATAATCTAACTAGAAACACCTATGCAGAAATTGGGTAAGATCGGTTCAGATTCAGATATAGCCCCCATACAAATGTCGCTCCCGATTTGACTTATGCCGCTTTAAAAGCCACATATTGTACTCGATTTTCTTTAAATTTGGCACAACATCTTATAATCTAACTAGAAACACCTATGCAGAAATTGGTTAAGATCGGTTCAGATTTAGATATAGCCCCCATACAAATGTCGCTCCCGATTTGACATTTTCCGCTCTAGAAACCATATCTTGTACCCGATTTTTTTTAATTTGGCATAACATCTTATAATCCAACTAGAAACACCTATGCACAAATTGGGTAAAATCGGTTCTGATTTTGATTTAGCCCCCATACAAATGTCGCTACCGATTTGACTTTTTCCGCTCTAGAAACCACATATTGTACCCGATTTTCTTTAAAATTGGCACAACATCTTATAATCCAACTAGAAATACCTATGCAGAAATTGGGTAAGATCGGTTCAGATTTAGATATAGCCCCCATACAAATGACGCTCCCGATTTGACATTTTCCGCTCTAGAAACCACATATTGTACTCGATTTTCTTTAAATTTGGCACAACATCTTATAATCAAACTAGAAATACCTATGCAGAAATTGGGTAAGATCGGTTCAGATTCAGATATAGCTCCCATACAAATGTCGCTCCCGATTTGACTTATGCCGCTTTAAAAGCCACATATTGTATTCGATTTTCTTTAAATTTGGCACAAAATCTTATAATCTAACTAGAAACACCTGTGGCTAAAGCGGGTTATTTCGGTTCAGATTTAGATATAGCCCCATACAAATGTCACTCCCGATTTAACTATTGCGCTCTAGAAACCACATATTGTACCCGATTTTCTTTAAATTTGGCATAACATCTTATAGTCCAACTAAACAAAACTATGGTGAAAGTGGGTAAGATCGGTTCAGATTTAAATATAGCCCAAATACAAATGTTGCTCCCAAAAGTTTAACCGATTTTGGCCAAACTATACATTTTATATTTCACATATTTCGTTCCAGGTTTCAATATATCCTCATACAAATGTCCTTTCTGATTTAACATTTTTTGTCAAACATATACATTTACAGGATACAAAAAACCTTCCCGTTTTCACTTTTTCGCCGATTTGAATTGTATTCGGATAGAAAGTGGAGTGTATCATAGAGTCGGCCCGCCCGACTTTAGCCTTTCCTTACTTGTTTCTGTTAACAAATGCTGCATTCTATGTTCATGTTGTCCAAAAATAGCATTTTCGTTCTCATTTCTATAAAAAATGCAACATCACAAAAACGCCTTAAATAAAGAGAACAAAGTTGCTGGCATTATAAGGAAGAAAACAATGCCTGGTTGAAAAATATCAATGAGTTGGGCCACGTTGCACATACTTTGTCAAAATGGCCCATGGTAATTGAAAATGTAGTGGCATAAACGCCATACGGGTGATTCATAATTAATCAACAACATATTCATTGGCACTGACCAAAGAAGCCTTTGGCGTTTGGTTCTAATATAAACAAAAATGTCTATCCACAATGTCCGTCCGTCTGCCGTAAAAAAGCACAGCAGCAAAATGTAAGCCCACTGAACGCTAAACGAAAAAAAATGAAGTTTGCGATTATGTAGTTATTAAGTTATGCATTCATTTTATATAGTCTCGCAAAATAATATAGTCACAAGCCACCGCAATCATTCGATAAGGGATATAAGAAAGAGAACTTTTTAAAGATCAATACCATTTTGCATCTATATTTAATAGAATGCAAATTTATTTACAAATGACATGGTGACATTTATTACTTGGCTGCAGACTACCACGATCATGATTTCGACCATGTCAAAAGTCTTTTCAAGTGGCTTCGCAGCGACTTTTCAACATCAAACCCGGCCTCTATATGGAGATGATTCTCACAAACGAATCAGAATCACAACTCACTTGCCGAATTTGCGTTTAAAAAATAGCACCAAGTAATAAAGTACACATGCCATCTTACAAGCATCTCATTGAGTTGCATATGTAAGTATGTGTATATGCAGGTATAGTTACCCAGCAATACCTCTGCCGTGGCAACGCTCATTTGTTTTAGTTTTTCGTTTGTATTTTTTTTTGGTCTGTAATCAATATTTGATTTGAACTGGGATGTTGCAGACTAGATGTTGAAAAGTCGCTGCGAAGTCACTTGAAAAGACTTTTGCCATGGTCGAAATCATGATCGTGGTAGTCTGCAGCCAAGTAATAAATGTCACCATGCCATTTGTAAATAAATTTGCATTCTATTAAATATAGATGCAAAATGGTCTTGAGCCAGGACAATATCCCAGTTTAAATATACAACTTTTATTTCAAACCACGCTATAAGCCAATACGTTTATACTGTATTTATCGACATAATACTTCAAGTCAATTCAAATATAAGACATCAATCTTCAAAAAAGCTTAAATACCATAAATACAAGGCAGATATTGGGTGCTACAGTTGGTTGTATTTTCATCCTAATTTAATGCCAAAAGTACAAATTTTGAAAATCCATTATCTCACGTACATAGTGCGAAATAACCTAACTTCATTATTCGACTAATTTTTGCCGTAAAAGTACGAATTTGAAAAATCTCTTTATTTTACGTGTCTATGCAGTCAGAGGAATTTATGCTCCGAATTTCATGACTCATTTGGTTGGTACCATTTTTATCCCCTTTTTCCATTTTAACCCCAAAAAGTACAAGTTCGAAAAATGCGTTTATTTTAGCGTCTACGCAATCAGAGGAATGTATACCCCGGATTTCATTATTCTAGGTGCAGCCGTTTCGTTGGTACCATTTTTATCCCTCTACTACCATTTTACCCCTTAACCCCCTAATGCATGAATTTTTGTTTTATCCTCCATTTTTTATTAGGCTAATTTCGATTCGCTGATCACAAATCTGAAGTTGTCTTTTCATTTGATCCTTATTTCACCTTCTACAGGTGAAAAATTTAACTCCGCCTTGAGGCGGACCTATGCATTATGCATTATTAACAGACATGTAAAATGAAATCGTTTTATCAAAATAAGTTGTATTTTTTATTTATTGTTTATTATGTAAGTCGTAAAGACATTTATTTGTTGTTGAATGGCATAAATTGATCTCACATTTAATACAAAATGCTTCAGTTTCCGATTTACATCTTGCCAGAGCGGTCCATAAAATCACACCAGTGTCCTATTTGAACGTATCCATTATAAAGGGTGATTTTTTAAGAGCTTGATAACTTTTTTTAAAAAAAAAACGCATAAAATTTGCAAAATCTCATCGGTTCTTTATTTGAAACGTTAGATTGGTCCATGACATTTACTTTTTGAAGATAATTTCATTTAAATGTTGACCGCGGCTGCGTCTTAGGTGGTCCATCCGCTTAGTCCAATTTTGGCATTTCCACGTTTTTGAGTAACAGAGACCCAATTGGTGCGAACGGCGACGAATCGAAAATTGGTGGTCATCATTAACACTGGCCGATACAGCTGCGATATTTTCTTCAGTTCGCACTCTACGTAAGCGTGTTGGTGGTTTAATGTCCAACAATGTAAATTTGGTGCGAAATTTAGTCACAATAGCCCGAATAGCCGCTTCAGTGGGTCGATTAAACTGACCATAAAATGGAAGCGCGCAATGAACTTTCTTAACAGAGCACGCATTTTGATAATAAAATTCAATAATTTGCAAGCGTTGTTCGTTTGTAAGACGATTCATGATGAAATGTCAAAGCATACTGAGCATCTTTCTCTTTGACACCATGTCTGAAATCCCACGTGATCTGTCAAATACTAATGCATGAAAATCCTAACCTCAAAAAAATCACTCTTTAGTTCGCTGGTGGGGGTGTTGAAGAAGATGGACGACTGCGTTTGGCAGGTTGCACCGAGTTAATCAAACAAAGTGTTTCTGCCACTTCTGTTCTGAAGTCAGGAGGTGAACAATTTTTGACGCCTATATTAAGTCTATTGTAGAGATGATATGGTTTACAATAGCTACGTCCAAAATATGATAAAATATTCGATTTTTCCACTTTCTGCTCTTCATTTTTATGTGGTATCGACCAATCAGTCCGTCAACCAAATCCATACCACCCATATTCTTGTTGTATTCGTGTATAATTGCTACACAATTCACCTCTACATTTCTTTTTGCTTTACGATCCCAACTATTTGCTTTTGAAGAGTAAGGATTTTGCGTGCTAACAAATTGTCATATCGATGTTCAACCTTTTTAGATTGTAAGTCAGCATCGGTTGAAAGTTTTATGTTTGGTACACGATTTGGTCTTACTCTACATAAGATGTGAGTCCCACGACTTCTCAGGTATAATAACAATCCCAATGAATAACCTGAAGAATCACAAAGTACAAACTGCTTTTCCCCACCTTGTGAGGGTTTGCCGGCCAATTGGCGTTATGACCGTAACAAAGCGTTCGTTGAAATACAAAGGATCGAAAACACTTTTTTTCTCATTCGCAATGAATCGTCATTGAAATGAAGTTTGAATATCTTCAAAAGGATTACATGTCATAGCTTGGTGTATAGGATGCAAGCAATATTTTTCCCAATGCGAACAAAATCCCTAAAAATTTACGCAGTTCCACCTCATCGATTTTAAATGTTGTAAAAATTCGCGAATTTCATCCTCGGTCATATGTGTTTTATTGTTACAACACAATAAATTTGAAACTGTTAGGATGTGAGTGGCTGAACAAGTGAACCGCACAATGCATGACCCCGCCTCAAGACGGAGTTGAGTATGTTCCAATTTACTCACCTGTAAAAATTTTTTTCACAACCGTACAACCACTCACCGATAGAACGTAAGTTTTCATACACGTTGGTATTTTTCCTAATTGGACACCAAAAATTATACTTTTTTAATTCGCAAAAATGTGGGTGTTTGCAAAAATAATAAAAACCACGAGAAAGTAGTCACTTGTCACTTCAAATTGACATTACTCAAAAAATAGAAGGAATGTTGCCAATGTGAAACATCAGAAACGTAGATTGAAGCTTCCACTACACTTCTAAGAAGACGGAATATTAGAATTTTAAAAAATATTTATCAAATCGATTTTTTTGTAGACCCCGTCTATAGGCGGTGCTATGCACTAGAGGGTTAAAAGTACGAATTTGGAAAAAATACTTTTATATTATTATCTACTCAATTAGAGGAATGTACACACCGATTTTCGTGTTTCTAGCTGTTGTCGTTTGATAGGTACCAATTTTATCTCTTTTTGATCCATGTCACCCCCTACAAAAAAGAATCGGTTTATGGTGCACGTTTTTGCTATAAGGCGAATGCACGAGCCCAATATCAAGTAAATATAAGCAGACATATTGAAAAAAAGCATGCTTAAATACTCTAAATATTGGGGGGATATTAGTGATATTTGCAGTCCTTGTGAGGGAAAAAAATTCTTCTGAACCGATTTCGCCTAATCCCAAAGTCCAATCCCAACCGATCTGCAACTATTAGACGTATCCTGGGAAAATTTGGACGTCCTAGCTTCTTTCGTTTAGATGCTAGAGTGCTTTCAACAGACGAACCGCGGGAAAATTCCCGCGAATTCGCATATTTTCATATTTCCGGGAAATTCGCACGGGAATCCCGAAGAATTCAGTTGAAACTTTTACATATTTCTTTCTATAATTTTCACAATAAAATGAAAAATGTTGTAGAATAACTTAGCTCATATCGCTTTTAATTAGGTATGTCAAATATTACAGTTGGATAATAAACTATTTTTAAGCTGTGTTCGGATATGCACCCAAAAACCACTTTTTCGGATTTTGCCTGTCGAACTCCAGATGAAAAAGTGTAAATCCGGAAAAAGTAGATTTTGGGCGTGTATCCGAACGCCCAAAATAAATGATGTTATTCGTTTGAAAATATTTTAAACAATGCTATGAAATATACAAGTAACAATTGTATTAAAAAGTCAAGATGACTGTCTAAAAAAGAGTTTAAAGTTTTCGAAGCGACAGGACAAACAGACAACTTAAACATTTTATTTAATGCTCTACTGACTATTAAGCCAACATCTGATGAATGTGATCGATCGTTCTCCGTCGTCGCGTCCACATTTTCCAATAACATAAGAAATATCTGATGAGGCCATAAATGCATTAGCTGCCTTATTTCAAATATACCCTTGCACATGTACATACATTTAATTAATTTTGAAACTTGAAAAGACATTTGAATTGATCTCACATTGCACTTTATTATATAAATTCTGTAGCAGGTTCGTTGTGAAATATATATTTAGATTTTTCATTAGTTTTTAGTCTTAAGCACACTCTTTTGTTGAGATATTCTCTCACGTTACGTTAGTGTCGGGAGCAAACCCGGATACTAAACCTCTTGAAATATTTATATATGTTTTAACGATTTAAGATAAAGCAAGATGCTGAATTTTTTTAACTGTAATTAAATAAATACATTATATTTATAAGAAAATCCATTATATATTGTTATATATAACATTCATGATTTCAAAAAAAGCCTCAATAAATTTAAAATTACAAATTACATATTTTTTTACTTTAACAAAATGTGCATGTTTCATTGGAAAAAATAAGTTTAACTCATGATAAACAATATGTTGACGATTTCCCGTGCTGTCCCGGGAAATTGAAAAAAAAATCCGTGTCCCGGGAAATGAAAAGTACGGGAAAATGCAAACCCTACTTCGCGCACACACATACATTTTTAGGTCTCGGGCACAACAATTTTATTTTTAGATGCATAAAAACCACTTTTTATAAATCGATTTATTAACATCCTGCCTGCCATTGTGAAACTGCAGATTCACTTCCCTTTTATCTCGACTTACCCCACTGTATGATGTAAGCTGTAGCAATATTTATAAAGTTACAAAACCACAAAAAAGGGGAGACAACACAGCATCATAAGTTACTGGGTTACTTTAAACAACAACAATAAGAAAAACCATAAAGAATAAAATATTATTTGCCAAAAAACAATGCAACAAGAAGTTTAAAAATAAATAAAAACATTGGATGGGAGTAGGCCAAGAACATTTATTTTATTTGCTACATAACTTTAGTTAATTTTCTAGGAAATTTTGGTCATAATTTCTCAACTTTCACCCCTGAACTGTAAAAAAACAAACTCCAAATAATGGTTGTTGTTGTTGCAGGTGGCCCATAAGGGTGGATATGCCTTTGGCACCATCCCTGGGACTTATTAGAAAAAGTATATATTTTATTGTTATTGTGATTTAAAATTATTGTTAATGTTTCACTTTAAATGCGCTGACTTCACATTAAATAATTTTGTTTGTTTTTTTTCTATTGTCGATGTTATTCTTCGTTCGTTCGCTCGCTCATTCGTTCGTAGCTGTTTACAGTTTCTGTTTGTTCTGCCCTTGTGCTCTGCTCTGTTGCCGTTGTATTGTAATGGACAGAGCCTGGCCAGCATCAGGATATTTTTGAAAGAAAACACAGCCCGACCACTTTAAGCTGCGCAACCAAAAAATCCAAACAAAAGAGGAAAACTTTTAAATTGCATTTCTTCTGGGGAAAGTGGTTTATGAAAGTAAATATTTCTCTTTATTAAGGGAAAAACACAGTAGCAATAATTTGATAAAATAGTAAATCTATGGAGAATTTATTAACACTCTACAATGGGTAAGATTTCAGAGTTAAGGATGAAAAAAAAACTCAACTTACACTATGCGACAGAAAAATATGTACGAACCTAAAAAATTATTTTTTTTGTGTGCGACAATTTTGACGATTAACTAGCCTTCATGTTGAAAAAGAGTTCAAGATGAAATGGTTCGAAGAACCTTCATTATAATTTCCCTCTAACTGTGGTAATTCAGAGTAAAGTCAAAGAACTCTGCCTCTAAGCATGAAGCTAACCCTGATTTTTCTCACCACCTTTCTATTCTAACTCGTTTCGGCCGCTGCCACTCACGATCTATCATACCATTCTCGGAAATTAAAGTAACCATGGCTAATAAATTACACGCTTACACTGAAGTAATTATCGAAAATAGCCAACGCATATCAATGTCCTTGCGGAATGTTACAAACTTCTGGCTAAACTAAAAATATGCAATACCACGTTCTGGCGTTTTGTATTAAACAAGGAAACGTTCCTTTTATTTTGTTTATGTCCTTGGGTTTATTAAGAGAACTGAGCACAGTGTTTGCAAACGCAACCAAAAATTCGAATGAACTTGTGAATTCTAATGAATTGGTGAATATTTAATGTTAAAATTATTTTTTTTTGGTTGAGAACAAGCTGGTAAGACTATGTCGATGTCCGATCAGGCACATTTAAATTATTTTAAACTATTTTTGTGGGATTTCCGTGACAGCTGAAGACGATACGGGTCATTCCAAGCGTCATTCCAAGTATGATATATCACCTCACTAGCTTGGATTGTTTCAATGATAGGTTTTATCATTATTAACCAACCAGTGTACGTTCTAGTCCAGTGCGTTCAATCGAAAACATTACCGCTGTGGCATAGAATGTCCAAGAACATACATCAACTCGTCATCGTTGTCAGGAACTGAACATTTCTCACATTTCTTTCAGACAAATTTTGCATAAAGACCTCGTTGTGAAGGCTTACAAAGTTCAATTGGTCCAACAACTGACGCCTCATGACCATCCGATGCGTTTTCGCTTCGCCCAATGGGCTGAAGATCTTTTGGCAGGAGATAAAGAATTTTATCATCTTCATTGCCGCATATATGGGGTTCAGAGAACCCACATGTCACACAGCCATCCACAACAGATATTTTGCAACTGTCAACAAAAAATTATAAAAAATGGTGAAAATTTTTTTAAACGCAAATTCGGCAAGTGAGTTGTGCTTCTCGTTCGTTTGTGAGAATCATCTCCTTATAGAGGCCGGGTTTGATGTTGAAAAGTCGCTGCGAAGCCACTTGAAAAGACTTTTGACATGGTCGAAATCATGATTGTGGTAGTCTGCAGCCAAGTAATAAATATCCATTTGCCATTTGTAAATAAATTTGCATTCTATTAAATATAGATGCAAAATGGTCTTGAGCCAGGACAATATCCCAGTTCAAATCAATTTTTTTAAAATCATGATTTATTTAGTTTTATTTCTATTAAGAAATAAAACAAAAAAAATTTTGGTCCCGCTCTCCCCTTAAAAGTACAAATTTCGAAAAATCCATTTATGTTGCCAGGCTACGTTGTCAGAGGAATTTACGCACCAAATTTCACGACTATAGCAGCAATATTTTAGTTGGTACTATTTTTGTCCCGCTCATATAAATTTCGAAAAAAATCCATTAGGATTTGCGCTTCTACATTGACAGAGGAATTTGCACACCAAATTTCACGACTATAGCTGCAATACTTAAATTAGTACCATTATTATTCCTTTGTGTCCCTTAAAAGTACAAATTTTGAAAAATCCAACTTTAATGCGCTTATACATGGTCAGAGGAATTTGCATACCAAATTTCACGATTCTTGCTATAATAATTTATTTGGTACTATTTTTATCCCTTTTTGTCCCGCTAACCTCTTATAACTATAAATTTCGAAAAATCCAATTTTACTGCGCTTCTACTTGGTGAGAAGAACTTACACATCAAATTTCAAGACTCTAGCTGCAATACTTTAGTTGGTACCATTTTTATCCCTTTTTGTCCCGCGCAACCCTTAAAAGGACAAAATGCATCTACGGGGTGAGAGGAATTTACATACAAAATTTCACGACTATAGTTGCAATACTTTAGTTGGTACCATTTTTATCCCTTTTTGTCCCGCGCAACCCTTAAAAGTACAAAATGCATTTATATTCCTCTTCTATGTGGTGAGAGGAATTTACACACCAAATTTCGCGACTACAGCTGCAATACTTAAATTAATGAATGAATTTCTAATAGCCTTTTCATATTCTAGCTGAAAACTTTTGCTTGTACCATATTTATCACAATTTGGTTTGTACGATTTGTACACATTTTTATACAATACATTTGTATTGCACGTCAGAGTAATTGTGTATATACCTTATTCGATACAATGGCGGGTACCATTTCAATCGCTTTTTGTTCCGATTTGTACTTAAATATATATATATCCGTTCCAAATTTCAGAAAGAAAATTTTCAGTCAGAAAGGTGATATTATTTTAACGCATTTAATCAATTAAATGTACAAATTTCGGAAAATTCTTTGTTATCACTCATTTACGCTGTAAGACGAATATACGCACCGAATTTCATGATTGTAGCATCAGCCGCGTTGTTGGTACCTTTGTATCCCCTTTCTCCTGTTTGCCCATTAAAAGTACGAGTTTCGAAAAATTCTTTCATTTCGCGTTTGTAAGCATTTGAAGGGTTTTTTTTATCCCATTTTACCCAATTTCACCCACAAAAAGTACTAATTTTGAAAAATATGTTCTTGCATTCGTGCTGTAAAAGTAATGGCCGTTCCGAATTTCAAGAGTCTAGGCCCAACCGTTTGGTCTGGGCTGTGGTACAATTTTTATCCCACTTAATCCCTTAAAAGTAAAAAAATCGAAAAATTCTTTCTTATCAGTGATCTGCGCTGTAAAACGAATTTCATTATTATAGCGTCCGTCATCCACGTTTTTTATCCCGTTTACCGTTTAAAAGTATGAATTTCGAAAAATTCGTTCATTGTGCGTTTCTAAGCATTTTGAGGGATGTACACACCGAATTTTATGATTCCAGCTCCATCCGTTTGATTGATACTATATTTATCCCTTTTTACCTGATTTCTTCTCCAAAAATTAGGAATTTAAAAAGTATTTGCTTGATCGAATTCGTGCTGTAAAAGCAATGGCCGTTCTGAATATCTCGATGCTTGGCCCAACCGTTTGGTTTGGGCTGTGGTACAATTTCGATCCCATTTGATCTCTTAAAAGTACAAAATTCGGAAAATTCATTGTTATCACTCATCTACGCTGTAAGATGAATATACACACCGAATTTCATGATTGTACCGTCAGTCGTTTTTTTTCGTTTACCCTTTAAAAGAAGGAATTTCGAAAAATTAAACCAAAAAAGTACGAATTTTGAAAAATTAACCCAAAAAAGTACGAATTTTGAAAAATATTTTCTTGGCGGTGGTACATTTTGTATCTCACTTAATACGTTAAAAGTACGCATTTCGAAAAATGCCTTCTTATCAGTGATCTGCACTGTAAAACGAATATACACACCGAATTTAATTATTGTAGTGTCATCCGTGTTTCTGGTACCTGTTATATACCCTTTTTCCCGTTTACCCTTTAAAAGTAAAAATTAAAAAAGAATCGTTCATTTTGCGTTTGAGGGATGTACACACCGATTTTTATGATTCCAGCTCCATCCGTTTGATTGGTACTATATTAATCCCTTTTTGCCTGATTTCTCCCCCAAAAAGTACGAATTTTGATAAGTATTTTCTTGGGCGCATTGAAGCTATAGGAGGAATTTTTGTACCAAATTTCAAGATTCCAGGCCCAGCCGTTTGATTATTGCGGTAGTACCATTTTTATCCCATTTTACCCTTTAAAAGTACGAATTACGAAAAACTCCCTTCAAATCTGATATATATGCTGTAAGAGAAAAGTACACACCAAATATCATAATTTTAGCTTCAGCCGTATTGTTGGTACCATTTTTGTCGCATTTTACCCCCCTCTCTCCACTACACTGTAAGACAAATGTACATACCAAATTTCATGATTATAGCTTTAGCCGTTTGTTCTGGGGAGTGATCAGCCAGTCACTCAATCACGCAACTCTTTTATATATAGATATACGTTACGACCCTCTTTGCAGACGCAATTTTTTTCTTAAATTATGATTTAAAAATGTTCACCACAAAAAATCCCCTTTTCAAATTAGTTTATAAAATATTTTGTTTAATTTTATAATAAAGAAGTACTATTTGAAGAAAAATCTGTATGTAAGTGTGGACGTTATGGCCCTTATTGTAGAAGTATGGGATTATTACAAAATAGTGTAATTTTTTGGGAAGTTTTTAAACTTAAACTGATTTAGTCGTACGTGAAGACGATATTTACTTCTACAAAAAAGGAAACACCTTCTACAATTGTCGAAATATTTTATTTATTTGTCTTCGTTAGGAGTCCAGGTGTTACAAAATAACGTATAATACGAGTACAAGTATCTAAATTTCAAAGGATATTTTATGACATTGAAACAAAAATTTAAAAATTCACTTCAATAACATCTACATTTATCCACAGATCATTACATTTAAATTTTTTAATTACAACAAATTAAGACTACGTGACGGAATTGTTTAAGAAACCCAGATAAACATGTTGAAATAAATGCAATTTCAACCGTGAATTTTCGATTTTTGTAACAATTGCAGCTTTTTTCGCCACTGACTACAACAACAACATTGGTTCTTAATACATATGAGAAAAATCCGCCGGATCCGTTGGATAGATCGCGAAAAAATACAAAACAAAAATGTCTTGTCTTCAAATCATTTTAGCAATATCTCCTGCGAAAATGAAAATTTTACAAATAAAATATCAAATTTGTATTTTTTGCTTGGCGTGATCTACCGAAATACCCAAATTTTTTTTGTCGAAAAAATCGATCTTTCAAAAAACATGCAATCCTTTGTATAAGTTGACGTGTAATTTTGCTATTTAAGCTTGTCGAGCTTTATTTTAAACTTTTGTGTCTTTGGAGACGCCCATCGCATTTTTCAGACAAATTTTTATATGCTAAGGTCGTCATTCCGCTTGTAACACCTTGAAATATCAACCTGAGACCCTATAAAGTATATACAGTGTAGTCTCGCTAATCCGAATAATTGATTGCAGACCCCGATTCGGTTTATCGAAAAATTCGGATTACAGGCTTAAGAAATCAATATTTTTTTAATTGGAATACCTTCCATTTATGCAAAACAAACAAAGATATATTCATATATGCATATAAAAATAAGAAAACTTATGTATTAAAAAAAATTATATTTATTTTTATAAAAAGTGTTCGTTGACAAAAATTCAATTCTCATAAAACCGAACAAAACACAATTTAATTTAAAAAGAAAACTATAAAGAGAAAAAAGATACATACGAAGATCCTAATCAACATGTTTTCTTAAAGAAATCGTATACAGTTGATTGACGAATATTCGTCAACGATTTTTCTATTGCCGAGATTTGTAGATCTTTTAGAACCAGAATATTTTCCATACTAACATCATTCTCTTCAGCCCATTTGATGCAAGTATTGAAACACTGTATAGCATCACTGGGTTTTACTCGTAAGACCGTTGGCATAATATCGCTCTGTACATCTTCTTCACTATCCGAAGACGATAAGTCAACTGCGTCGAGCTCTTCTATTTCGTTTATCCAATCCTCAACTTCTGCTTCAGTTAAAAGTTTAGACCAGCATGATGATAATGCTGTTCTGGGTATCTTGTGCCAAGACTGTTTCAGTAAAATGCAACAATCTTTTATGGTAAAACCTTTTAAAAATTTGGAATAGTCTTCCTCTTTGTAATTCACAACTTCACACAAAAGAGCCTTTTTATAATTCATTTTTGTTAGCCTGATAGCATTTTGGTCCATTGGTTGAATTAAACAGGTACAATTCGGAGGCAAGAAAATAGTTTTGTAATTTCCACACTCTGACAGGAATTCACCACTTGTGTGACATCGGGCGTTATCTATAATTAGAAATCCTTTTTGTGGCAAATTATTCGCAGCTTGATATAATTTTACTTGGCGAACGAAAGATTTGTGGAACCATTCCAAAAAAATGTTTGATGTCATCCAAGCATTCTTGGATGAATAATATTCCACGGGGGGTTGATGTTTAAACGAGCGGGGGTTACGCGACTTTCCTATAACAACAATATCGAGTCTATGAAGTCCGGATTTGTTAGCGCAGCAAAGGAACGTAACTCTCTCCTTGCACATTTTCCTTCCGGGAGCAGATTTTTCCTTTGCATGTACCAATGTCTTATCCGGCAACATTTTCCAAAACAAAGCTGATTCATCTGCGTTGTATATCTGACAATCAAGCAAATCCATAGTGGTAATAATGCGATTTAGTTCGCTTCTGAATTCTGGAACTAGATCCGGTCGGCTTGACAATTTTCACCGCATATTTTCAAATTACGAATAGAGAATCTCTTCTTGAATTTTTGGTACCATCCCGTACTTGCATTAAATTGCATTTCAGATCCATATAGCTTAACAAACAATGACTTTGCTTTTGCGCATATTATTTCTTTAGATATTGGCACATTCCGCCGTGTTTCAAACCATAAATACAATTGACGTTCGAAGTCCTCATGCTCTCCAGGCTTCAGAGTTCGACGGATTTTTTAGCAGCTTATGATTAGAATTTTCAGCAAATCTATAAAGGTTACTTTTGAGCCACAAATTTACTCTTTATATGAAATTTTACCCACCTTTTCAAGCTAGCGCTTTTTTCTTTATATCGCATATTGTAGCTTCTCCGACACTATATTTTTGAGCCAATTGCTTACCAGTTACTCCTTTTTTCAAATCTTCAATCACTTTTAATTTTTCCAAAAGAGATAATGTTTTATGAGCTCTTTTTAGAGAAGACATTTTATTGCAGCAATAAACCAACCGATCGTCACGCGTTAAAAAATGAAATGATATATATCAAGTATACATCCTTATACACATACACACATATATCTGTAAAACACCATTCAAAAAGAATTCTAACGGTGCTTTTTCATTGTAAACTATGATTTGTTGTTTGTTATTGACAAAATTGAAGTAAAAAGAAACAAAACAACCAATTCGGATTATTGAGCTGCAACCAATTCGGACTATAGAATCTCTAATGCATTTGAAAATGCAGTTCGGATTACTGGATATTCGGATTAACGGTGCTTCGGATTAACGAGCCTTCACTGTATATTCTTGATCGTTCCCAGACGATCTAGCCATGTCCGTCCGTCCGTCTGTTCAAAGCACGCTAGCATCTAAACGAAAGGAGCTAGGAGGCCCACATTTTGCATACATATGTCTTATAGTCCAAAGAGAAAAATCACAAGGCCTAAAAATACCCATTATACCCCTTGTATTTTTGAGTATTTAAGTCTATTTTTTTTTCAATATGTCTGACTGTACTTACTTGATATTCGGTATGCGCATTCCCCCGCTAACAAAACCGTGCACCATAAAACGATTTTTATTCGTAGGGTGTGAAATGGGGAAAAAGGGGATACAAATGGTACCTATCAGAAAACAGCTAGAAACACGCTGTGTATATTCCTCTAATTGAGTAGATACATAATATGAAAGTATTTTTTCCAAATTCGTACTTTTAAGGGATAAAATGGGAATAGAGGGATAAAAGTGGTACCAACCAAACGGCTGCACCTAGAATAATGAAATTCGGTGTATACTCCTCTGATTACGTAGACACGTAAAATAGAAGGATTTTTCGAAATTCCTACTTTTTGGGGTTCAAATAAAAAAAGGGAATAAAAATAGTACCAACCAAATGACCGCATGAAATTCGGAGTATACATTCCTCTGACTGCGTAGACACGAAAAATAGTAGATTTTTTCCATATTCATACTTTCAAGGGATACAATGGGAATAGGGGATAAAAATAGTACCAACTAAACGAATACAGCTAGAATGATGAAATTCGGTTCATACATCCCTCTAATTTCGTAGGCACGTAAAATAAAGAAATTTTAGATAGTCGTACTCTTTAGAGGGTAAAATTGGAAAAAGGGGATAAAAATGGTACCAACCAAATGGCCGCTGCTAAAATCATGGAGCTCGGTGTATACATTCCTCTGAAGATTTTTTGAAAATATAATAATATTTATCTTTTGAATTGACTTGAAGTATTATTTCGATATATATTATAAACGTACTGGTAGCCTTGACTATTAGCGTGGCTTGAAATAATAAAAATATTATATTTGTTTTGGTTTGGCTATTTAAAAAAATATGTATTCGTGTAATAAAGGGTGATTTTTTAAGAGCTTGATAACTTTTTTTTTAAAAAAACGCATAAAATTTGCAAAATCTCATCGGTTCTTTATTTGAAACGTTAGATTGGTCCATGACATTTACTTTTTGAAGATAATTTCATTTAAATGTTGACCGCGGCTGCGCCTCAAGTGGTCCATCCGCTTAGTCCAATTTTGGCATTTCCACGTTTTTGAGTAACAGAGGCCCAATTGCTGCGAACGGCGACGAATCGAAAATTGATGGTCATCATTAACATTGGCCGATACAGATGCGATATTTTCTTCAGTTCGTACTCTACGTAAGCGTCTTGGTGGTTTAATGTCCAACAATGTAAATTTGGTGCGAAATTTAGTCACAATAGCCCGAATAGCCGCTTCAGTGGGTCGATTAAACTGACCATAAAATGGAAGCGTGCGATGAACTTTCTTAACAGAGCACGCATTTTGATAATAAAATTCAATGATTTGCAAGCGTTGCTCGTTAGTAAGTCTATTCATGATGAAATGTCAAAGCATACTGAGCATCTTTTTCTTTGACACCATGTCTGAAATCCCACGTGATCTGTCAAATACTAATGCATGAAAATCCTAACCTCAAAAAAATCACTCTTTAGTACTGCACTTCTACGAAAATCGACAGCCTCTGTGGAATGCAATCCATGGTGGAGGGTATATAAAGTTCAGCCCGGCTGAACTTAACGCCGTTTTTACTTGTTTTAGTATGACATTTTAATCCTTAAACATGACATTTAATCCTTAGGGAGCTAGAGGGTTGAGGTCTTCCGCAAAAATGATCCTTATAAAATTCCACAATACAGTTTTGACAATATGAATTCTCTCAGATATTAAATTAAAAAAAATTCAGCATAATGCTCCCTTCGACCAAAAAATTAAAACTTCGACACACAGTAGAAAGAAACTCAGATCAGCTGGGTATTATTATACTCTGTCAGGTATAATTATTACTCTGTTCAAAAAATGCTGTTTGACAGTGTTATTATTAATGGTATCTTCGGCGAAAGTTGGAATTTTAGTAAAAATTAATTAATAATATTTCATTTGAATTCGTGAATTTATCTATTGAATCCAAATGTTATTTCTTTCTGTGTAGTTTCCATTTCTATTGGCTATTACGCCACTTAACCATCTCAGCTATCCTTTGTTGTGAGTGTTCAATAACTTAAGCAAATCATTTTGTTCATTAGAACTGACAATAGGAAACTTAACAAAATATTTATATAATGTGAACTAATATAAAACGCAAATAAATAAAATAATTACTAATTTAATTATTAGTATTAAATAAATTAACACTACTTAATTTTACTGATATCATACAGTATTAATAAGTAATAAAAAAGAATTATTTGAAGTACATTAACACAAATTTATAGCTTAATTTGTATTTTTTTGAAGCAAACATTTTTAAATTGTTAAAATCATACAAAATTAAATATTTTTTTTTTTAAACGAGTAAAAACGGCGTTTAGTTCGGCCCGGCTTATACCCTCCACCATTGATTGCATTCCACAGAGGATGTCTATTTTCGTAGAAGTGCGTAATATTACAGGAAAATATATTTTTTGTATATAGCCAAATCAAAACAAATACAAATATTAAAAAACTAATTTTATAAATAAATATAATATTTTCATTATTTCAAACCACGCTTATAAGGCAAGGCTACCAATACGTCAATTCAAAAAATAATTATTCTTCTATTTATATTTTCAAAAGGCTTAAATATCATAAATATTGGTAGATAGTGGTTGCTACAGTTGGTTGTATTTCCATTCTATTTTAATTCCAAAAGTAAAAATTTTGAAAATCCATTATCAGACGTACATAGTGCAAAATAACCTAACTTCATTATTCAAAAAATTTTTGACGTAAAAGAAAAAGTACGAATTTGAAAAAAAAACTTTTTATTTTGCGTGTCTATGCAGTCAGAGGAATGTATACACCGAATTCCATGATTCCAGATGCGGCCATTTGGTTGGTACCATTTTTACCCCCTTAAGAGTACAACTATCTACAATCTCTTTATTTGACGTTTTCACACAATTAGAATGTCATCATTCTAGCTGTAGTCGTTTAGTTAGTACTATTTTTATCCCTCTGTACTATTTGTATCCCTTGAAAGTACGAATTTCGAATTCCATTTTTCCATTTTGACTCCAAAAAGTACGAATTTTGAAAAATCCGTGTATTTTCCGTGTCTACGCAGTCAGAGGAATGTATACTCCGAATTTCTTGACTCTAGCTGTGGTCATTTGGTTGGTACTATTTGCACCCCCTTTTTCATTTTAGCACCAAGAAGTATGAATTTTGAAAAAATGCGAGTATTTTACGTGCCTACGCAATCAGAGGAATGTATACACCGAATTTCATTATTCTAGGTGTAGCCGTTTGGTTGGTACCATTTTTATCCCTCTATTCCCATTTTACCCTTAAAAGTACTAATTTTGAAAAAATACTTTTATATTTTGTATTACTCTATTAGAGGAATGTACACACCGAATTTCGTGTTTCTAGCTGTTGTCGTTTCATATTTACCATTTTTATCCTTTTTTTGCCCCATTTCACCCCATACAAATAAGAATCACTTTATGGTACACGTTTTTGTTATCGAGGGAATGTACATACCCAATATCAAATAAGTACAAGCAGACATATTGAAAAAAATTGATTAAATACTCTAAAATATTAGGGATTATTATGGTTATTTTTAGTCCTTGTGAGGGAAACATTTTTCCCTTCGGGCCGGTTTCGCCCCATTTCAATCCCAACCGATCTACGACTATGAGACGCATTTATGGAAACTTTCTAGCTCCTTTCCTTTAGATGCTAGCGTGCTTTCAACAGACGAAAAAGTACGATAATAAAAATAAACCTTTATTTTAGACGTTCTATTAGACGTATTCTTGGAATATACAGATTATTTACAGGGTCTCTTGTCAATATTTCAGGGTGTTACAAATGGAATGTTCAAACTTAGTAGCCTATGATGAAGAATATAAAACATTAGTGCTGACATTGTGTCCCAATTTTTAGTTATCAATTTTTTGTCCTCTCATTGTATGGCCCTAAAACACTGTGCTGCTGCGGCTCGAAGAAAATCTGTGGTCGAATTTTCTGCTTTTTTTCTGTTAGTGGTTTTTATTGTTTCGAGCTCTACTGTCTATATTGACTCCGAGCACTCTTACACAGCAGTTGTTGCTGCTAAATATTTGTGAGTTGTTGTAATCTTATTCCCAGCCCCATTCGCACACTCCACCACCACCACCCAAAGAATGACCTCCTTAGTGTGGCTTTTTCATTATTTTCATAAAAATAAATTATAAATCTATACCGGTGGTTATAAGATTGTTTTGTTGTGGTTGTTGCTGATGCCGATGCTGTTGTTCCTGTTGTTGTATTTATTATATATTTTATTAGTGTTGTTATTGGTGTTGCTAGCTGGCTGGCTGGCACTTTTTGCTGCTTCAACTTTCGTATCGGGATGTTATTGGTTTTGTTGTGTTGCTGTTGTTATTTCCTTTTTCCTCATCCCCATCCTCATCCTCCTAGGTAAGTTTATTATATTTATTTGGAATTTTTGGATTTGTTGTGAGGGTGGGGGAGGGTGAGGAGCATACTCCACAGCCTGGACTTGTGTGAATGGTTGTTATGCAATTGTTGTTGTTTATTATTGCTATTATCGTCCTTTCTTGTCGTTGTTGTTGCTGTATGGTTGCTGTTTATTTGTAATGTTTGGGTTTTACGCTTCATTTACGTTTTTCTTTTCTATATTTGTTCTGCTCTCGCACATACATATGTACATTAGGGCGTACCTCAAAAAAAAGTTCGCCGTACACCTTCGAATATGAAGTATTATTGAAAGGTAGTTTCAAAAAAATTTTTTTATTTTTTTATGCCGAACGTAGGGCTCGCGCTTTTACATTTTTCTATATAACTTCTGAATTTATAAACGGATTTTAAAGTGTGATACATCGATGTTTTTGTCTCGACGAGGCCGATTTTTTGTCTTTGAAGTCATTGAGCTCAAGCACCCCCTTCTGGAACTTACCCATCATATCTCAGTTGCTACTACCCTGATGTACCACTCTAATATCAGAAAATTAAAGCTCGCATAAAATCATGAATCATGCTTGAGCTATATGACTTCAAAGACAAAAAAATCGGCCTCGTCGAGACAAAAACATCGATGTATCACACTTTAAAATCCGTTTATAAATGCAGAAGTTATATAGAAACATGTAAACATGTATGCCCTACGTTCGGCATAAAAAAATAAAAAAAATTTTTTTGAAACTAAAGAGTGATTTTTTTGAGGTTAGGATTTTCATGCATTAGTATTTGACAGATCACGTGGGATTTCAGACATGGTGTCAAAGAGAAAGATGCTCAGTATGCTTTGACATTTCATCATGAATAGACTTACTAACGAGCAACGCTTGCAAATCATTGAATTTTATTATCAAAATGCGTGCTCTGTTAAGAAAGTTCAGAAAGAAAGAAATTGTGTTCAGCGACGAAGCTCATTTTTGGCTCAATGGGTACGTAAATAGGCAGAATTGTCGATTTTGGAGTGAATATCAGCCAGAAGCATTGCAAGAGCTACCAATGCATCCAGAAAAAGTCTCAGTTTGGTGCGGTTTATGGGCTGGTGGCATCATTGGACCGTACTTCTTCAAAGATGATGCGAATCGTAACGTAACTGTGAATGGTGAGCGCTACCGTGAGATGATATCCAACTTTTTTTTGCCCAAAATGGAAGAACTGAACTTGGTTGACATGTGGTTTCAACAATATGGCGCTACATGCCACACAGCTCGCGATTCTATGGCCATTTTGAGGGAAAACTTCGGAGAACAATTCATCTCAAGAAATGGACCGGTAAGTTGGCCACCAAGATCATGCGATTTGACGCCTTTAGACTATTTTTTGTGGGGCTACGTCAAGTCTAAAGTCTACAGAAATAAGCCAGCAACTATTCCAGCTTTGGAAGACAACATTTCCGAAGAAATTCGGGCTATTCCGGCCGAAATGCTCGAAAAAGTTGCCCAAAATTGGACTTTCCGAATGGACCACCTAAGACGCAGCCGCGGTCAACATTTAAATGAAATTATCTTCAAAAAGTAAATGTCATGGACCAATCTAACGTTTCAAATAAAGAACCGATGAGATTTTGCAAATTTTATGCGTTTTTTTTTAAAAAAAAAGTTATCAAGCTCTTAAAAAATCACCCTTTACCTTTCAATAATACTTCATATTCGAAGGTGTACGGCGAACTTTTTTTTTTACTTGTAACCTGGTACGCTCTAATGTACATACATACTATATATCGGTTTCCATTCCATTTCGCCCGGCTTTTCTCCGCAAGCTTTATGATTTGTTATGTTTCATAACAATTCTCAGAACTAAGAGCCAGGAAGTTGCTTTACGTTGTTATTTATATTTGCCATAATTATTATTTTGAAATTTAATATTCGTTTGTTTGTGAAAACTATCCATAATCATTCACTGGAAATATTAGATTGGATTGTTGGTTTTGTAATACGCATTGGTCGAAGGATTTTGGGATGTGCCGGTTATGATATGGAGACCACCCACCTTGATAATTGTTTACATAAATGGACCCTTTGGCAGAAGAACTTTAGTTTTTTTGGCGTCCAGTGCACAACTATGACACACTGGACACAAAAAGCTAAAATATTATTGTTGTTATATTGCATTCCATTTGTCGTTTATATAGAGTGGCCGAAAAAGTCAACATACGACCCCAATTTCGGCTCCCGAACGGGTTCGGAAGCATTATGCATCGCTCGCAACAATGCAAAGGTTGTTGTTGTACGGTAAGAGTACACACGAGGTACAGTGCAGACGGGACATACCGTACAACAACAACCTTTGCATTGTTGCGAGCGATGCGAGCACAACATTGAATTGGCAAAGTGAGATTTTTTTAGTGTGTAGACTTAGTTCGGTGGAATATTTTGTTTATCAGCGCTTCTCATTTGAAATATGTGACAGCTGGTACTAATATGAACCCTGATTTAAGTCAAAGACATACATTCGTTCCGAAAGTTCTGACGAGATGGGGTAGCGCCCATCGAAACTGCGCAGTCAACTTTTAGCTGCAACAATAAAGGTCTCACTTTGCCTTTTTGCTAATTTTGGGTTCTGCTGAAGACTTCAGCACAACCTTTGGTCTTAAACCAAAATAAATGACAAGACATACAACATAACAGACCAACTATATATACAAACAACAATTTTGTATAATTTGAACAAGTTAAACATTTTTGCTTAAAAAAACAAACAAATTTATTGATTTATTAATATACTTGTAATACTTAATTTTTTATTAATTGTTAATACCACATCATATCAGTAAAATTAAGTAGTGTTAATTTGTTTAAAACTAATTTAATTTAATATTTTTCCGAGTTTCCTTTTGTCAGTTCTAACGAACAAAATAGTTTGCTGTAGTTATTAACCACTCACAAATGATGATTGCTGAGATGGTTAAAGTGCCCCGGTAGCGGCGGATTTAAACAAACAAAGAAATGGAAAGTAGTGCAAAAGTGGTTCCTTTGCAACACTTTAAAATAACTTTTAAGTCTTTCATAATAAAGGACTTCCCTCCTATGACAACTAGAGTGATCAAACAAGAGACCGAAAACGGGGTCAACTGGGTTTTTCATCTCAGACCGACCGTCGTTTTTATAAACTACACGAGAGTAAAGGGTGATTTTTTAAGACTTGATAACTTTTTAAAAAAAAAAAACGCATAAAATTTGCAAAATCTCATCGGTTCTTTATTTGAAACGTTAGATTGGTCCATGACATTTACTTTTTGAAGATAATTTCATTTAAATGTTGACCGCGGCTGCGTCTTAGGTGGTCCATCCGCTTAGTCCAATTTTGGCATTTCCACGTTTTTGAGTAACAGAGACCCAATTGGTGCGAACGGCGACGAATCGAAAATTGGTGGTCATCATTAACACTGGCCGATACAGCTGCGATATTTTCTTCAGTTCGCACTCTACGTAAGCGTGTTGGTGGTTTAATGTCCAACAATGTAAATTTGGTGCGAAATTTAGTCACAATAGCCCGAATAGCCGCTTCAGTGGGTCGATTAAACTGACCATAAAATGGAAGCGTGCGATGAACTTTCTTAACAGAGCACGCATTTTGATAATAAAATTCAATGATTTGCAAGCGTTGCTCGTTAGTAAGTCTATTCATGATGAAATGTCAAAGCATACTGAGCATCTTTCTCTTTGACACCATGTCTGAAATCCCACGTGATCTGTCAAATACTAATGCATGAAAATCCTAACCTCAAAAAAATCACTCTTTATTATGTCTTTGTGCATTTGTTTGTAACACCCAAAAGGAAACGACTTAGACCCATCGTTTATTATACAGATCGGCTTAGAATCACTTTCTGAGTCGATTTACCAATGTCCGTCTGTCCATCTATTGTTGTAATCAAATTACAGGTCGCACTTATAGTCCGATCTCAACAAAAATTGACACAAGTAAGTTTTGTGGATCAAGGACGAACGCTATTTAATTTAAGGCAAATCGGTTCAGATTTAGATATAGCCTCCATACAAATTCCACTCCCGATTTCACATTTTCCGCTCCAGGAACCACATATTGTACCCGATTCTCTTTAAATTTGGCACAACATCTTATACTCCAACTAGAAACACCTATGCAGAAAATTGGTAAGATCGGTTCAGATTTAGATATAGCCTCCATACAAATATCGGTCCCGCTCTATCCATACTTTTGCCGCTCTAGAAACCACATATTGTACCCGATTTTCTTCAGATTTGGCTTAACACCTTATAATCTAACTAAAAACACCTGTGGCTAAAGCGGGCTAGATCGGTTCATATTTAGATATAGCCCCCATACAAATGTCGCTCTCGATTTGACTTGTTCCGCTTCAGAAACCACATATAGTACCACATATTTAAATTGGGTACAGCATCCCATAATCCAACTAAAACACCAACTAAAAACACCTTTGGTGAAAGTGGGTAAGATTGGTTCAGATTTAGATATATCCCGAATACAAATGTTGCTCCCAAATGTTTAACCTTTTTTTGGTCAAACTATACATATTATATGTCGCCTATTTCGTTCCAGGTTTCAAAACACCCCCACATAAATGTCCTTTCCGATTTAACATTTTTTGTCAAACACATACATTTACAGGATACAAAAAACCTTCACTTGTGTACCGAATAGAATTGTATTCGGATAGAAAGTGGAGTGTATCATATAGTCGGCCCCGCCCGACTTTAGCCTTTCCTTACTTGTTTTGAATGGAAAATTTCACACTTTTAAACGACATAAAATTAAAATAAAAGAATTATAAATATGTGAGACTCACGAAAAAAATCACGTGACTCACGCAGAAATTAAACTCACACACATTCACGCACGGACATTTTTTCTTTCCTCACGTTCAAGCACGCTCACGTGAGTAAAATAAATTTTGCTCACGATCATGCGTGATTCCCGTGAGTCGCGCCCATCTCTAACTGGCAATTCGACCTGGATTTCACCAAAGTTCGACCAAAGTTTCATATTTTGAAACGAAGTCGCACGAGGGCCCTCGTAGTCTCCGACCTTCTCAACATCAGACATTCCTTCCCTCATTACATTTAAGGACCTAAAAATGTTCCCTTCGATTTCAACCCACTACCAAATTGAGTGCGCTTAATGACTACTAAATCATCCAGTCTGTAAACTGTTTCTGGTTTTTGGTTGCCATTGAGCGTCCTACTGAATTGCACCAATGTTCCTCCTAGCAATCCATCTCGCGTAAATCAAAATAATGAGCCGTCCTCATTTTAACACCAGTAAGCAATCTAAATGGCGACAGCTTAGTATTTCTTGGCGTAGTAGATTTTATGGTCTGAACTCTCCTTATATGCTTGTACCTTCTGAGGAGTCTCATGACAGTATTTAGCCAACATGGGCACCAACAATCTGTGCTTTCTCTCCGCTTGCCTATTTCCTCTCGGTACTCCAGTTGCTACTGGAAGATGTTGAATCCTATTCGAATCACAGTAATTCTCAAATGCCTGCGACGTAAATGGATATCCGAATACAGAAGCTTGAATCTGCAAACATCGATAACAGAATTCGTATCCGTAGATTTCGTTGAATAGAACCAAAAGAATTTGGTAAAAGCATTTTAGTCATTTCCATAGGACCAACGTGGTCATTATGGTACGTAGTTAATGGTTTGTCGACCTTATCAATCGGTTTCAGGTACGCTTCTTTCTTCCCACTACTCGCATCCATTACTTAAATCTGCTAAACAAGTGTTATAGTAAATATAATGGAATAATGAATTCCATAAAATGTACTAAATGAAATTCATTATAATCCAGTCGAGCATTTTGATAATATTGTCAAATTTACCTTAGATATACAAAAGCAGATTACATTGCAATAATGAAAAATCGTTCCTTTTATTAATGACCCTACACATCATCATAAATATTGTTAATGAAATATTTCATTACGGTATTTCATTCATCCAAGAAACTTTTCTTTGCATCAATGTAAACACATTCTTGAAACTGTTTCAACGATGTAATGGAGCATTTTTCTCTCAGTGTATTATGCCCTGTTTTGAAGACGATTTCAATTAGTTTCGAAAAATCTTTAAAAGTTTAAAGTTTTTATCATTTTAGTTTGTTTATCTAAACGATTACATTAATTGATTTTTTAAAATTTTAAAGTGAGCCTAAAAACGTTCAAAATGTCTATAAAATTATTTTATATTTAATTTTGTTGATTTTTATTAGACTGAATTCAAATTACAAAGAAACTATTTGACAAAGGAAAATATAATGCAAAGCCTACTACTACTTACATTCTACATATTAATACAGTTGGATTGGCTAAAGTATAAAATTCAAATATTCTAACAAGCTCCGCTTAATCCAATTGCATTATGTGACAAAATTAACATTTAATAGATTACAGCAATTCTTATGTCTATCCTTATGTCTATATTCATCCCCGTTATGATGAAAATGGATTTCGATGTTGTTACTTTTCTTGTGTACAGTCTTAGCTTCTTGGTCATCGCATTGCAAAGGACACACATTCACCGGACCCCATTTCTTGAAGAAAACATCTTTGGAATACCATTTCCTTAGCACCTTCCATTGAACTGAGCGAAACTAAAGGGTGATTTTTTAAGAGCTTGATAACTTTTTTTAAAAAAAAAACGCATAAAATTTGCAAAATCTCATCGGTTCTTTATTTGAAACGTTAGATTGGTCCATGACATTTACTTTTTGAAGATAATTTCATTTAAATGTTGACCGCGGCTGCGTCTTAGGTGGTCCATTCGGAAAGTCCAATTTTGGGCAACTTTTTCGAGCATTTCGGCCGGAATAGCCCGAATTTCTTCGGAAATGTTGTCTTCCAAAGCTGGAATAGTTGCTGGCTTATTTCTGTAGACTTTAGACTTGACGTAGCCCCACAAAAAATAGTCTAAAGGCGTCAAATCGCATGATCTTGGTGGCCAACTTACCGGTCCATTTCTTGAGATGAATTGTTCTCCGAAGTTTTCCCTCAAAATGGCCATAGAATCGCGAGCTGTGTGGCATGTAGCGCCATCTTGTTGAAACCACATGTCAACCAAGTTCAGTTCTTCCATTTTGGGCAAAAAAAAGTTGGATATCATCTCACGGTAGCGCTCACCATTCACAGTTACGTTACGATTCGCATCATCTTTGAAGAAGTACGGTCCAATGATGCCACCAGCCCATAAACCGCACCAAACTGTGACTTTTTCTGGATGCATTGGTAGCTCTTGCAATGCTTCTGGCTGATATTCACTCCAAAATCGACAATTCTGCCTATTTACGTACCCATTGAGCCAAAAATGAGCTTCGTCGCTGAACACAATTTCTTTCTTTCTGAACTTTCTTAACAGAGCACGCATTTTGATAATAAAATTCAATGATTTGCAAGCGTTGCTCGTTAGTAAGTCTATTCATGATGAAATGTCAAAGCATACTGAGCATCTTTCTCTTTGACACCATGTCTGAAATCCCACGTGATCTGTCAAATACTAATGCATGAAAATCCTAACCTCAAAAAAATCACTCTTTACATGCTGTTTCTTGGACATCCAGGTTTCATTCTTATTTAATGATTCATACTGCATAACCTGCTTCCGCTGATCCGCCTCACCAGTCCTTGCCATCGTTTTCCTCTTGTCCATTTTCATTGTTAATTTTCTTTGCAAACGAATTTTCGAAGAATATTACATCTCTGGCCTTGTACACCTTCCTCTTTTTAGCATCCTGTATCCTTTAAAATATTTTTCGTAACCGATAAAAATCATTTTATCACCTTTCTCTTCAAATTTGCCTCTATTTTGATTATGTTGCATAACGACAGCTTCGCACCCAAAAACTTTAAAGTGAGTTACGGATGGTTTTCTTCCAAACCATACTTCATATGGCATCTTACCATCTAAAACCTTTGTTGGGGAGCGATTACGGATATAGGACGCCGTATTGACCGTCTCAGCCCACAAGAACTGATTTGACTTTAATTCCTCTAACATACACCGAGCCATTTCAACAACAGTTCGATTTGCTCGTTCCGAATACACGTTCACGAATCTTGAATAGTCATCTATAACAGTCATCACACATCTTGAACCACCCTGCGACGTAACACGCATTGGACCATACAGATCCGTTTGCACTAACTGCAATACATCTGTTGTGTTAATCTTCGAATATTTTGGAAATGGTTGTCTGTGTATTTTACACACAGCACACGTAGAACATTCAAAATTTTCCGGCAGTTTCACATCTAGACCACGCACCATATTTTTCTGCGACAGTTTATACAAGTCATGAGCATTTAAATGCCCAAACCGAGCATGTCATTTTTTTTCAAATTTTCTTCGGACTCCACTGAAATTTTATTCAAATTTTCCTGTTGTACATTTCTTCTCAAATTGACGTAAAAAATATAAAAATCCGACGTAAACAAAACCTTATTGTCTTTTGCTTTGACAACGGCCTTCTTCGATTTAAATTCAACAATGTGACCAGCATTCAACATCTTACTTATTGACAAAAAATTTGAATGTAATTGCGGCACATACCACACGTTATTCAGAGATTTGATTTTACCTCAACGGTACCAATGTCTTCTGCTACAATTTTTTCCTGGATGCCAAAAATATATCTTGAGTTTTGCGTTCCATTTTTGAAAAACATGAAAAATCACGGCACATGCTTGAACTTGCACCACTTATCGGAACTCGACGAATTTCCACTACCCACTGCACTCAAGGCATATTCATATGATGAACCATTACATGTGGACTTACATTGCGCACGAACGTAACCTATTTTACCACGCTTGTAGCACTTAACGTTATTACCGTGGAAACCGATGTCATTTATATGATTACCCTTGGATCCATTTCTTTCATTCCTCTTCTGTGGGCGAGATTTAGCGGCAAACACATTTTCAGGAACAGTATTCTCACCTTTGCTGTCTTGATGTTGCTCTTCTTCCAGAATTTTGGATTTCAGGGATTCAATTTTCGGCAATTCATCTCTGCTTTCAATAGCTACCACGAAATTCTCCATTTCCTCCGGCAAGCTACACAATAGCAATGTGCTTAGAAAATCTTCCGGCATAACCACACCAATAGCATTCAGATCGTCAACCATCGTATAGAACTCATTCAGTTGTGAAGCAAACTTCTCTAAATTGTAGAATTTGAATCTCACCAGCCTTTTGAACAGATTCACCTTTCTCGCAGGAGCATCTCTTTGATACAAACGGTGTAATGTATCCCAAGCACTTCTTACAGTCCCACAATTCTTGATGTGTATTAGTTCCGTTGGTTTAACGCTCAGAGTGATATTTGCCAACACCTTTCGATCAATTGTTGTATTCACCGGATTCTCTCCTTTCACCGCATCCCAAAGATCAAGCGTAACCAGGAGACTTCTCATCTGCACACACCAGATTTCATAATTTTCTCCATTTAGCTTTTCAATTTGTGCCATATGTTCAAACAATTTTCGATTATTTATTCACAATACAAATTTTCTTTTGCTTTTATTTCCTTGCGTAAAATTTTTCCTTCCTTTTATTGTTCCACAAACGAATCTAATAACCAATTTCAGACCAACTGAAATATTCATCAGCGTGTGTGAGTGGGCCCATAACAAATGTTGATTCAAGTTTTTATTAGACTGAATTTAAATTACAAAAAAAAGAAAATATAAGACAAAGCCTACTACTACTTAAATTCTACGATATTAATACAGTTGGATTGGCTATAAGTATAAAATTCAAATATTCTAAAAAAATTTCTTATTTTTTTATTTTCCTGCAAATAATATCAATGTTTACCCATATTATCTTTATAATATTTTATTCGGTAAAAACTTATAATTCTCCTAGAAAAATCAAATTACCAAGCTTGTAGATTGAATATTGAGGTTTTCTAAAAATATACAAAATTTCAATGTTAGGAAATTCAGCGTTTCAAAATTTCTAAAAAAATAATTTCCTCTATCCAATTTTTACCAAGATCGGAAGACATTCGAAAATATCGTTGATTTAACATGGAATTCCTCACTAATATAGTATGTTGCAATTTTCGGACTTATAAAAAGCAGGTATCAAATGTATTTTTTCAAAGTCATGCAAAATATGCAATGAATTACAGTGAATGTTTCCTGTTGCTTTTATTACTTTGAAATGTTGCATGAATGGATATAAATTTTTATTTACCCAACAAAACACTAAGAACTCAATTCGTTTGTTTAAATAGAATGCAAAATACTTCAATTGCCAAAGTGCACTTTTACCTCTTTTTAGCTGAAGCTGCTATTGCTACTGTTGCTGCTGCTTTTGTTGTTGGCTCTTACGAGGAATACAAGCATATTGCCACAACCGGTATGCTACTGTTCATCAAGAGAATCACAGCAGGCAATTTTCAGAAAGTATGTTACAAATGTTGCCACTTAAGCGGCAGCAGCGGCAGTAACAGTAGCCGTGGCAACAACTGAAATGCCAACAAATACAGCAAATGTTGAAGATGAGCTCCAGGAAAAGCACGCTCTGCATTTACATACGCACTTTTTTCGTTTTAAATGATCGCACCGACACACAACTTTCGCCAGATTAGAATTCAAAGATGCTAAAACACATACAGAATCGCAGAAGCATCTACGTTCAAACAGCCACAGGTTTGTGAATTGTGACTGCAGGTAGACATTTTGAAATTTCACATTTGACTTTGAATTAAAAATAATATAAATATAGTTGGGGCCTAAAATTTAAAGTGTTTTATTTGATTAAAAATTGTAATATTTAAAATTATATTAAACAATTAAAAACTAACTTCATGATTCAACAAATTTTTGACGTAAAAGAAAAAGTACGAATTTAAAAAAAAAACTTCTTATTTTGCGTGTCTGTGCAGTCAGAGGAATGTATACACCGAATTCCATGATTCCAGCTGGGGCCATTTGGTTGGTACCATTTTTACCCCATAAGAGTACGACTATCTAAAATCTCTTTATTTGACATTTCTACCCAATTAGAATGTCATCATTCTAGCTGTAGTCGTTCAGTTAGGACTATTTTTATCCCTCTTTACTACTTGTATCCCTGAAAGTACTAATTTCGAATTCCATTTTGACCCCAAAAAGTACGATTCGTGTATTCCGTATTTACGTGTATTTTCCGTGTCTACGCAGTCAGAGGAATGTATACTCCGAATTTCATGACTCTAGCTGTGGTCATTTGGTTGGTACTATTTGTAACCCCTTTTTCATTTTAACCCCAAGAAGTACGAATTTCGAAAAATCCATTTATTTTACGTGTCTTCGCAATGAGAGGAATGTATACACCGAATTTCATTATACCAGGTGTAGCCGTTTGGTTGGTACCATTTTTATTCCTCTGTACCATTGTATCCCTTGAAAGTACGAATTTGGAAAAAACCTTTTATTTTTCATCTCTACTTAGTCAAAGGAATGTATACTCAGACTTTCATGACTCTAGCTGCGGTCATTTGGTTGGTACTATTTTTATCCCCCTTTTCCATTTTGACCCCAAAAAGTACGAATTTTGAAAAATCCGCGTATTTTCCGTGTCTACGCAGTCAGAGGAATGTATACACCGAATTTGAGTATTCTAGGGGCAGCCGTTTGGTTTCCATTTTTATCCCTCTATTCCCATTTTACCCCTTAAAAGTACTAATTTGGAAAAAATACTTTTATATTTTGTATCTTCTCTATTAGAGGAATGTACACCCCGAATTTCGCGTTTCTAGCTGTTGTCGTTTAATATGTACCAATTTTATCCCTTTTTTGCCCCCTTTCACACCCTACAAATAAGAATCACTTTATGGTGCACGTTTTTGTTATCGAGGGAATGTGCATACCCAATATCAAGTAAGTACAAGCAGACATATTGAAAAAATATGCTTAAATACTTTACAATATTAGGGATTATTATGGGTATTTTTAGTCCTTGTGAGGCAAAAATTTTTCCCTTTGGTCAAATTTCGCCCCGTTTCTATTCCAACCGATCTACGACTATAAGCTCCTTTCGTTTAGATGCTAGCGTGCATTCAACAGACGGACGGACATGGCTAGATCGTCTTAGATTTGTATGACGATCAAGAATAAATATACTTTATAGGGTCTCAGGTCGATATTTCAAGGTGTTACAAACGAAATGACAAAGTTAGTATACCCCCATCCTGGAGGTGAAGGGTATAAAAATTTAAATGTGGGTATGGAAACTCGGTAAATCAAAACACATTCCATTTTACATATGTATTTTTCATTTTTCAACTTTGTTATCTGAAATGTTCGTTGTTATAATGAAAAACGCCGCCTTCTCTATTCAATGACTAGCTACTGTGCCACAGCGTATTCAAGTTGAGTGTGTTTGACACACAAAACTCTATCTTGTATATAAACATACCCCCCACCAGCACACACACATATGCAGCAGTAAAAGTATCCTACTTAGCCTTAAATGACACATTATCTTACATTTGTTTCTGGCTTTGTACTTATGTTGAAGTGATATGCTATGTTTGTTTGTATGTATGTTGGCTTCCCCCGAACACCCCACCACCACCACCCCCACAGAACAAGCACAAGCTTGGGTGGTAATTTTATAATTTTTCTTGTCAGGTGTTGTATGATGCTGCTGTTCCACATTTTCATCTTCGTCGGATTGCGGAGTGTGGCGGGCCAACATTTGTGTGGCATGTAATTGCTGAGGCTTTTGATGCGAAAGTTTGGTGATGAAAACAAAGTTCCTGTCGTGGATATCAAGCAGCCTACTTTACGTTCGGATTCTGGGAAAAAGTGAAGAAGATGTAGCACAGCACAGGAGTGAAGCGAATTGAGAATAAGAGAACTGGAATTTGTTACAAACTTTGCGAATAATTTAACATACAAGATGTTTGTGTTTATTTATACACCAAATCTCATATGAGGGCGGTGTGAAAAGTGTACAAAAACTTCGCCCAAAAATATTAAATACCCTACAAAGAAAATCCAATGAACTAACTCAATAAGTGTGCAGATTGATTAATATAATATTTTCTCGTTCGAGGAGGATAAGTGTATATAAGGAAATAAATTGCTGCTGTCACCTCCACTAGAAATGAAGATTGGATTATTTAATGATGATCTGCCAAATGTTTTATCGCTGGTTTAGGCCGTCTGTGAGCTAAACGCTCCTAAAAAATCCATAAAAATCATGTATTACCCGTGTACTTTTTTCGGTTGCATTTGTGTCTATATTTTTCTCTGAATTGATAGACCCTTGGAAGCACTTTAAATATAAATTTTTAATCTTGACTTATGATAACTCATTGGCCATATCTTTTTACAAAAATAAACGCTGGGGATTCAATTTCCTTACGATCTTCATCATTCAGGCATCATTCGAATGGTACAGCTATTTATTTTTTATAAAATAATAGCATCATAATATGTTACTCTAAGACAAGAATCAAAATTTCAAAGACATCACTTGAAATTCAAAAGACACCAGATAAAATTCAAAAATTCCATTTGCAATTCAAAAAATATCACTTGAAATTCAAAAGATGTCAATTGAAATTCAAAACTCGTCATTTGTAATTCAAAAGACAACATTTGAAATTCAAAAGACATCATTTGAAATTCAAAAGTTTTCATTTATTATTCCATTTGTAATTCAAAAATTATTCCATTTGCAATTCAAAAAGGGTAAACAAAATTATTTAAGCAAAATATACATTAGGTTGGGTAGCATTTATTTATATCTGTAAACTTTAATATTCTGCTGTTAAGAAAACAGATTTACGTATCTCTCACGCAAATCACTCTAACATATTTAAATTTAAAGATTTTATAACTTCTATACGGACGATCGGAATACTCTGAAATTTGGTCATTGGTAATGTTATCATAGACGTTATATACACTTGCAATATGAGCGATATTGCAAGACCTCTCACACAAATTTGCATAAGCTTTGGTTAAAATAAAACTGATCAGTAACAAATTAATATTGAAAATGGTTTTACAATCACTTTATACCTGTAAAATAATTATGAGTTGTTGCACCTCCACACAAATAATCCGACCCAAAGTAAAATGCAAGTCTTTATAAATTATATGCATATGCTCCCTGAGCTGGTGAAGGTCATAAACTATATATGAAATTACCGACTTGTACATCGTTATAATTATAAGCAACTAGCTTATCATTTTATTAAATCTGTTTCCAAAACTGCAGAAAATTCAAATTTGCAGAAAAAATAAATGCTACCCCACCTAATGTATATTTTTCTTAAATAAGTTTGTTTACATTTTTTAATTTCAAGTAGAATCTTTTGAATTTCAAATGGAATAATTTTGGAATTTCACATGAAAACTTTTGAATTCCAAATGGTGTATTTTGAATTACACTTGAAAATGGTGCAGAAAGAAATGTTGGTCAAAAATGCAACATAAGAAAAATTATTCAAAAAAGCTTAAATACCTTAAGTATTTGGGAAAGTGGCTGCATTTGCAGCTATAGCCGTTTGGTTGGTTGTATTTCCATCCTATTTTTATTCCTAAACTAAAAATTTTGAAAATCCATTACCTCTCACGTACACAGTGCAAGATTACCCAACTAGAAAAGTATTTATTTGGAAAAATATTTATACTTTTCGAATCTGTGCAGTCCGAGGAATGTATACACCGAATTCCATGATTCAAGGTGCGGCCATTTGGTTGGTACCATTTGTATCCCCCATTTTACTATTTTACCCCCTTAATAGTACGACTTTCTAAAATCTCTTTATTGTACGTGTCTACGAATTTCATCATTCTAGCTGCAGCCGTTTAGGTGGTACTATTTTTATCCCTCTGTACCATTGTATCTCTTGAAAGTACTAATTTTGAAAAATCCGTTTATTTTCCATGTCTACGCAGTCAGAGGAATGTATACTCCGAATTTCATGACTCTAGCTGCGGTCATTTGATTGGTACTATTTTTATCCCCTTTTTCATTTTAACCCCAAATTCGAAAAATCTGTTTATTTTAAGTGTCTACGCAATCAGAGGAATGTATACACCGAATTTCATTATTCCAGGTGTGGCCGTTTGGTTTGTACCATTTTTATCCTTCCGTACCCATTGTATCCCTTGAAATTACAAATTTGGAAAAAACTTTTATTTTTCGTGACTGCGCAGTCAGAGGAATGTATACTCTGAATTTTATGACTCTAGCTGCGGTCATTTGGTTGGTACTGGTGTTTTCCCCTTTTTCCATTTTGACTCCAAAAATTACGAATTTCGAAAAATCCGTTAATTTTACGTATCTACGCAATCAGGAATGTGTACACCGAATTTCATTATTCTGGGTGCAGCCGTTTTCCCTTTTTCCCATTAAAAGTACGAATTTGGAAAAAATACTTATATATTATGTATCTACTCAATTAGGGGAATGTACCCACCGAATTTCGTGTTTCTAGCTTTTTTTCGATTAATATGTATCATTTTTATCCCTTTCTGTCCCATTTCACCAATTCGCTTACACAATATCAAGTAAGTACAAGAAAACATATTGAAAAAATATGTTTAAATACTCTTTCGAGTATTTTTAGTCCTTGTGAGGGAATATTTTTTTCCCTTTGAGTAGATTTCGCCCAGTTTCGATCCCAACCGATCTACGACTATAGGACACATTTATGGAAAATTTGGACGTCCCAGATCCTTTCTTTTCGGACGGACAAGGCTAGATTGTCTCAGAATTTTATGACGATCAAGAATATTATACTTTATAGGATCTCATCGATATTTTAAGGTGTTACAAACGGAATAACAAAGTTAGTATACACCCATCATGGAGGTGGAGGGTATAATTATAAAGTGTGACAGTTAAAACAAGTAAGGAAAGGCTAAAGTCGGGCGGGGCCGACTATATAATACCCTACACCACTCCCTGCGTATATACCTCGCTTTTATTACTAAGCCCAGGTGTTTCATGGGAGCAATTTTATGTAGTTCATATAAATTATACAGTATTCTATAAATCCATCTTTAACGAATATGGTAAATAATCGATCCAATGTTCCGGCAGACACAAATACAAATTATACAGTAGTAATAGGACCGACATTTCAAAACGGGGCCTATAATAACATTCTGGGCCTGGTCTAAAACATGGGCCTATATATTTCTCATTCACGGTAGGTATTCCTAGTTGAAAAATATCATGATCTGCAAAATTTGATGAAGATCCGATGTAAGATGGAGTTTCTAGAGCTGTAATAGATCAGAATGGGCCCCATTTGGGTAATATCAAAGTATGGACATATGGACATCACCCAAATAATTCTCAGTGCAATTCAATTCGGTAGAAAAGTGAAATCGGGAAGGATTTTTGCATCCTGTAAATTTATGTGTTTGACAAAAGATTTTAAATCGGAATGGACATTTGTATGGGGTTATATTGAAACCTTGAACGATGTGACCCGCATCACCATGTATGTTTATTGGTGAAATATAATAAATAAATATAATATGCAAAGTTTGGCCAAAACATTTGTATGAGGGCTATATCTAAATCTGAACCGATCATACCCACTTTCACCATAGGTGTTGCTAGTTCGATTATAAAATGTTGTGCCAATTTTAAAGAAAATCAGGTACAATATGTGGTTTCTAAAGCGGAAAAAGTGAATTCGGGAGCGACATTTGTATGGGGGCTATATCTAAATCTGAACCGGTCTTACCCAAATTCGGCATAGGTCTTTCTAGTTGGATTATAAGATTTTGCACCAATTTTAAAGAAAATATGTGTGTAATATGTGTGTGTATATGTTTATGTGTGTAAATATGTGTATAAGAAAATATATGTGTAAAATATGTGGTTTCTAAAGCGGAAGAAGTCAAATCGGGAGCGACATGTTCTACAAAAATATTTGCCATAAAATTCTTAAATGCAAGAAATAAGTCAAAACTTTAAATTTATTTTAAGGTTAATTTGCATACTTTTGATAAAGTAAAAAAACTGAATTTTAAAGTGGGGAGTCAATAAACTGACTTCTGTAGTAAACATAGATTAATCAATCACTACAAGTGTGTGGTTACAATTTGGAGAATCTGTATTTGTTCCTGAAGATCAACTATATGGTATATTTTGGGCCATTTAAAACTTTAAATTAGTATAGGCTATAAAAGGTACTGATTTTTTTTTTTCAAATTCCTGGTTTTGTTTCTGGTTTATTTTATTGGTTTCATTTTATGAACTTTGTCATTTAATAGTGGAACACAATATCATTCATATGACTACCACGACTGGCTCGGCCGTACCTCATCCGATCAACCCAATTTTTCAGTACATGGCCCAATGATGCCGCTAGCCCAAAATCCACATCAACAGTGACTCGTTGTAGATGCATTGGCTGCTCAAGAGTAACATGTGAATTATCTGAACCACATATGCGGCAATTTTGCTTTTTGATATAGCCACAGAAATGAAAATGAGCTTCGTGAAGGCTGAACTAAAGGCATATCTCTTCTCGAAAAATTTCCACGTAAATTTCTTGCAGTTTGCGTTACAGATTCACTACTTTGGAAGTAAAATTTTAATATTTCTCAATTTTATTCGAGCGTTTAGCGTCCCACTTTGCAAATATCAAACAAAATATTCCACCGAACTAAGTCGACACACTAAAAATCTCACTTTGCCAATTCAATGTGTCGACTTAGTTCGGTGGAATATTTTGTTTATCAGCGTTTCTCATTTGAAATATGTGACCGCTGGTACTAATATGAACCCTGATTTAAGTCAAAGACATACATTCGTTGCGAAAGTTCTGACGAGATGGGGTAGCGCCCATCGAAACTGCGCAGTCAACTTTTAGCTGCAACAATAAGGGTCTCACTTTGCCTTTTTGCTAATTTTGGGTTTTGCTGAAGACTTTGGTCTTAAACCAAAATAAATGACAACACATACAACATAACAGACCAACTATACATACAAACAACAACAATACACACGAGGTACAGTGAAGACGGGACATACCGTACAACAACAACCTTTGCATTGTTGCGAGCGATGCGAGCACATGCATAACATTGAATTGGCAAAGCGAGATTTTTAGTGTGTCGACTTAGTTCGGTGGAATATTGTGTTTATCAGCGCTTCTCATTTGTCATATGTGACCGCTGGTACTAATATGAACCCTGATTTAAGTCAAAGACATACATTCGTTGCGAAAGTTCTGACGAGATGGGGTAGCGCCCATCGAAACTGTGCAGTCAACTTTTAGCTGCAACAATAAGGGTCTCACTTTGCCTTTTTGCTAATTTTGGGTTCTGCTGAAGACTTCAGCACAACCTTTGGTCTTAAACCAAAATAAATGACAACACATAATAAAAATGAATGTTATTCTACTTTTCAAAGTCAAAGTAATCGGTAGTTCAAATTTAAAATTTTAAATGACCCACCCTATATAACAAATTTTATTCAGTCGCTTTTAGTAACAGACCTTAATTTACCCTAAAATGAAACCTGTGATCATTTGCTTCTTGTTCAAGATAAGGACTATATAGACAGGCTGTTCATCCTCTCCTGTAATATTCGGTTTTGAAAAATACTTAACCCTTTGGTTTGGATTTGGTTTTGTTATCATTTCGATCTGCGAAACTTAGGTCCTAAAAATTTAAAGCAATTCTCCTTGCTGGTCAAACAGAAATTCCAGTTGTTCGAAAAAGATATTTTCTAACAAAAAAAATAAAAATATTCAAATATATATATTTTTTTCAATTTAAACGAGTAAGAAGGCGTTAAGTTCGGCCGGGCCGAATCTTATATACCCTCCACCACGGAGTGCATTCCACAGTATTACCAGCTGATTAAAGGATGTCGACTTTACATAGAAGCACAGTACCATATTACGAAAATTGTGATATTTTTATGCACATTTACTATAATTGTTTACTATTTCAAACTATAATGTATACATATGCGAACTGTTTAAAATCTACTACTATAAATAAATACAATGCTGTAATTGTGAAAGTGAACATGCCTAAATATTAGGCGATTGTCAGTCGCCATTTGAAAGAAGCATTTTCAGATACAGAATGATCAGAAAAGTATAAATTTTAATGATATCCCCATATTCGCCCCATTCCCCGACCAAATGTACAAATTTCGAAAAAACCCTTTTCTCGAGTCTTCATAGTCAGAATGTATACACCGAATTTCATGATTTCATCTTCAGCAGTTTGGTAGGTCCCATTTTTATCCCTCTTTTTAATTATATCCCTTAAAAGTACGAATTTCAAAAAATCTCTCAATTTTACGTGTCTACGAATTATTGGGACGTACACACCGAATTTCATGATTCATTCATGTTGTCGTATCATTGGTACCATATTTTATCCCTTTTTGTCCCATTTCGCAAGCTAAAACTTTGTGGTGCTTCCAAGCTACAAGAGGAATGTCCGCAATAAATTTTAACTGTATGAAAATCAGAAATTTAATTAATAAGCCAAGGCTACCAATATTTGTATACTATGTATATATATAATGGAAATAATACTTCAATTCATAAACTAAATATAAGGCAGCATTCATAAATACCCTAAATATTGGGGGATTGCGAGCGTATTTTTAGCTACAGTCGTTTGGTTGGTTGTATTTCCATCCTATTTTAATTTCAAAAGTATAAATTTTTAAAATACCTTATCTCTCACGTACGCAGTATAAGACAACTTCATGATTCTACCATTTTTTATTGTAAAAGCAACACAATAGAGTACGAATTTGAAAAAAAAATATTTTACGTTGCTACGCAGTCAGAGGAATGTATACACCGAATTCCATGATTCTATCAGCGGCCATTTTGTTGGTACCATTTTTATCCCCTTTTTCCAATTTTGCCCCCTCAAGAGTACGGCTATCTAAACTCTGTTTATTTTACGTATCTACATAATTGGAGGGATGTACACACCGAATTTCATCATTCTAGCTGTATTCGTTTAGTTGGTACTATTTTTATCCCCTGTAGTCATTGTATCCCTTGAAAGTACGAATTTGGAAAAAACGTTTTATTTTTCGTGTCTACGCAGTCAGAGGAATGTATACTCCAAATTTTATGATTTTAGCTGCGCTCATTTGGTAGGTACTATTTTTATCCCCTTTTTCCATTTGAACCCCTAAAAGTACGAATTTTGGAAGGTTCTTTTATTTTACGTGTCTACGCAATCAGAGGAATGTATACGTCGAATTTCATTATTCTGGTGCAGTCGTTAGGTTGGTACTATTTTTATCCCTCTATCCCCATTTAACCCCTTAAAAGTACGAATTTAGAAAAAATACTTTTATATTATGTATCTACTCTATTAGAGGAATGTCCACACCGAATTTCGTGTTTCTATCTGTTGTCGTTTGATAGGTACCATTTTTATCCCTTTTTGTCCCATTTCCCCCCTACAAATAAAAATCACTCTATGGTGCCCTTTTATGCTATAGAGGGACTGCGCATTGCAAATATCAACTAAATACAAGCTAATATGTTCAAAAAACATGATGAAATACTCTAAATATTAGGGGTGTTTTCAGTCCTTGTGAGGGAAAAATTTTTCCCTCTGGGCCGATTTCGCCCACTTTCAATCCCAACCTATCTGCAGCCATAAGACACATTTAGGAAAAATGTTAACCTCCTAGCTCATTTCGTTCGACCGCTATTGTGCTTTTAACAGGCAGACTGACAGACGAACAAACAAAGGGAATGACAAAGTGAATATACCCCCATCCTGGATGTGGAGGGTATAAAAAAAGATTAACATAATCATTTCGAAAATCAAAATAAAAAACTGTAACAATACCATACCACTTCAATATTTTAAAAGTAGTTTAAATGACCTACAAAACATAGTACGTTAAAATCCTGATAGTGATTCTAAGTCGATCTGTGTAATAAACGATGGGTCTAACTCGTTTCCTTTTGGGTGTTACAAACAAATGCACAAAGACATAATACTCTCGTGGAGTGTATAATGATGTTCATCTTCTTCTATAGCATTCGGATTTGAAATATACTTAAGAAGAATGCTATAGAACAATGGAAGGTTTTCCAGAAAAATTACCAAATGTACCCTAGCCATTCGAGACAATGTTAGACAACTGAAATGAACTAGAAACAATCTTATTTCGTTCTTTTTTGTGGATACAACAAAGAGTCTAGAGAATATATGTCACAGAACTATTAACCACCTCGTCAGACTTCACACTCAGAACAGAACATGGAACTCATACAAGTACCACAGGATACACAGCCAAACAAACGTAAATACACTCATACATATGGATACGAGTATTGTCAACATTGCTTAACCATGTCAACAGTGGAAAACACTTTTCTTCTATGAGTTGAAGTGGTCTTGTCATTTGTTGTTGCTGTTGTTGTTGTCACTGTTGCCCAGGTTGTTGCAAGAGTACGAGATGTTTGCTTAAATCTTTTGCCAACACTTGAACGAAAATAAAAACTCTTACTCCTGCTCACGGCTCTGATCTTCTTACACTTAGTCATATAGACTTTCTTTTTCGGTGTGGGGGGTGGCGAGCGGGGACACACCACATACATACGCACATATGTACGTACACAACATTACCATACATCACATTTGTCGTTGTAATGTGTGTAACTTGTCATTTGCAACACATCCAGATTCAAACACAGACCCCTCCTCCACCCGGTACACAGAGTATATCACATTCCTCCTGATGTACTCTTTGGTATTTCGTAAACTTTGTTTTGATGGGGTTTCCTTGTTTATTTAGACTGACACACACTCACACGAGAATAGACATTTGTCCTGTACGTAAGTGGGAACACACTTACTCTTACTGGCACATGTGTATTAATGTGCACATAAAATAGAATTATTGCATACTTTTAGGCTTTCTTCAAAATAAATTTCATTGCATTTATTATGAAACCACTTCACTCTTTGTACGTTCCCTCACTCACTCACTCATACACACACAATTACCCATTCACATTCACTATCAAACACATGTGTGTGTGTGTAACATTCCCCTTCGTCTTTTTACTGCCATCATCTTGTATGTATTTTTGTATGAATGTTCCGGGGGCTGTACAGAGATTTTTGTAAAGTGTTATAACTTCTATTTGGATTTTTGATAAATTCCCTTAATGCATGAATTTAATTTCATTCGCACTGAATAATTAATCCTCAATGTGTAATGTAAGATTTACCATAATTAATGTAATGTGTGTGTGTGAGCCATCTTATATGACTATGACTTTTATAAATTACCCAGGAATTACGTGGGATTACATTTATTGTGTTTTATTGCATTTTTTTAGTTTAATTGAGCATCACATTTTTTAAGCCTATGTAAATAGATAGCTATGAGTGATTCCATGTTAAATTGAGTACAAAGGGGTATTATGTGTAGAAAAAATACAATAGTGAAATTCTTTATATTCAAAAATTAGTGAAAGGATTTAAAAGTTGTTGTCTAGGGGTTTAGGTGCCTTTAAGGTAATTCCATCAAAACTATAGTTTTAAAAATGCATCCTCTTCGATTCAGATAAAATTTGACGCATACATGCTTGTAATTCTTAATGGTAAGAAGTGGTTTGTGTTGTACAGTGAGCCACACGTTGTTACTATTGGGCGGTTTTGTCAAGAGATACATTCATTAATGATGTAATAACTTTGGAATCTGGGGACCCAATAATATCTCGAAAAACTTAATAATTTTCTTAATTTTTTATGTATTTTAGTTTACCCAATAAAATATGTGAAAAATTTCACGACAAGACCAAATTGTAGTTTTTACGGTATTGTAATCTGATTTAAATGAGATCATGGTAAAAATAAATGGAACGAGAAAATTATTGATTACATTTGATAGCACTTTTTGGATATTTATACATGAATTTTTATTGTATAACTTAAAATTCGAATTTGACGAAAACTTAATAATTAAGGATTTTGTAATGAAAAATATTTATTAATAAATATTACTTAACCCTTATATCTACTAAATGACTAAAATTCCCCATGATAAAGCATTGACAGAAGCAAACTGAGATTACAAAATGCCTAATAAATCTTCATGTAAAAACATTAGGCTGGCTCACGAAAATAAATTGCAGCGGTCACCCTCCAGAAATGAAGCTTGGATTGTTTAATGATGATCTGCAAAATATTTCGTCACTGGGTCAAGCCATCTGTGAGCTAAACGCTCCTGAAAACGCCTCAAAAATCATGTTCCCAAATTTTTTTCTGAATTAATAGACCATTGGGAGCACTTTAAATAAAATTTTTTATTCTTGTCTTAGAGTGACTTATTGGTCGAATTATTGGACGTTTATATAGATTTTTTTGTGGTTTTCAAGGTGACAGCTGAAAACTCATATTTCTTGGAAAGAGTTGAAAATGAGTTGTAAGAGTTGATATAAAAAATAAATAGAAGGAATTATTACCTTTCGAATGGCACCTAAATGATGAATATCGGATGAAAAATGACGTCACTGACTCCTTGTTTGTAAAATAATTTAATGCAGGAGATGGATTTTCGGAGCCAACATTTTCAAACTCTTTTTAGAAAAATGAGCGCAGCGGCGTCAATTTAATTCCGATTTTCATCATTTAGGTATCATTCGAAATGTATTGACTGCTGCTATTTATTTCTTTATAATATACTAACACCAAATACGAAAAATTTTTCAGTTGTCACTGTGTAAATCATCAAAAAACTACTACAAACGTCCAATAATTCGACCAAGACAAGAATCAAAATTTTTATTTAAAGTGTTCACCACATAAAGTGCTTTCGAGGGTATTTCAGAAAAACAATTTTGGGAAAAAATGTAACACAAATAAATTACACTCGAAAAACATGATTTTTGGGGGTATTTTCAGGAGCGTTTAGCTCACAGATGGCTTGATCTAGGAACGCAATAATTGGCAAATCCTCATTAAACAATCCAAACTTTATTTTCGTGGGGTGACTGGAACTTGTTTTTCCATTTATATGGACAGCGACCCAGCCTAGATTAAATCAGGCGACTCAGGCTATATGATACCCTGCACTTTCTACTCTATTGCAAGTGATTTACTATCAACTCTATATAAATATTAAATATTTGTGAAAGTTTAATGCCGGAGAAATTCGAAACGTTATTCTTTATGAACAAATGTCACACCAAATCGTGTGGTACATTTGTATGGGGCTATATCAAACAATGGACTGATATGATCAAATTTAACTACAAATATTTCTAGGTGCAATGTAACGTGATGTGCCAAATGTGAACAAAATTGGGTAACAATTAATTTTGTTTCTAGAGCGGAAAAGACAAATCGGTATCGACATTTGTATGGTTGCAATACCTAAATCTGAACCGATGTGACCCACTTTCACCATTACTATTTCCAGTTGAAATATAAAGTGTTGTGCCAAATTAGAACAATATCGGTTAAAATATGTGGTATCTAGAGCGAAAAAAGTCAAATCGGGAATGACGTTTATGTGGAAGTTATATGTTAATCTGAACCGATTTACTTCAAATTTAATAGCGTCAGTCATGGGTGCGTAAAAATTAATTGCACCAAGTTCTCTTGGGATCGGATAATCAATATCAACGGCAATTTCAGGGCAACAGCAACTCAAATCGAAGACAACATCAATTCTATGCTAATTTGGTATTCTGTAAGAGTATTACGACGCCGTTGCCTGTTTATCGAAAATGTCAATAACATACATCACACATATCTAATGTTAGAGTCAGCTGATTCATTTTATTTCTTGTTTTTGATGAAATATATGTAAGTTAAGTGATATTTTCGTGGGAAAAAGTTTGTTTGTAAAAAAAGTTTAAATAAAAATGTTTTTTCTATCCGATTCGGACTCATCGAGTGACGAAGAAAACAAAAAAAATTAATATTGGAAAGAAGACTGCTTAGACAGAAAGTTTCCATTTTTAATTTGCCCGATGAGAAGTAAGAGACATGTTTGAAGTCATAATTTCCTAAGTAATCAATTTTTTATTCCTTTTTAAGATTTGAAAGTTATTTTCGGCTGAATAAACCTTCATTTAAATATGTTTTGGAAATAATAGAGCCTCATTTAAAAAAAGGGACAAGATCAACAATTGTTCCAAACACAATAAACAGCTTCCTCCAAGGGGCTCAGCATTTGCTGCTTAAATACACCACCTCCAGTAGCTTTGCTTTCTGCTTTATTTATGGCCATTTTTCTTTTAAGTTTGAATTTTCGGTCCCTCCAAATCTGTAGAAAGAATTCCATCAAACAGCATAGTTTTTAACCAAACTATTTACCTTACCTTTTGCCATCCAGCACCAGATCTAATTGGGGGTCCATGAGAATTTACCACAGTGGCAATACTCCCCCACTGTTCATTAAAATTATTAGGAACAGTGCCCTTGTGAAATCCTCTGGCTAGTGATGGATTCTTTTCAAGCTCTTCCACTAGCGAACTGGCGCTTGTTTGTTATTTTAATTTTTGCCATTTAATTTTCTAATAAAATCAAAATTAACGTAAACAATACATTGAAGGCAACACTAAAATGGCCGACGCCAAAATCAAAGCCAATTGAAAACAACGGCGTCGCCAATTTTTCTTACAGAATACCAAACTTAATTTAACAGTCATCGAAATACGGCAATATTGCCAACGGGAATACGAAATTGAAACAAAATACAAAAAACGACGTCGTCTTCTGTTGACTACGCCAAATAGAATAAGGGCGATTAATTTATTTTCCACGACAATTTTTGTTTTCACTAAATTGTACTCAAATTGTGTTTTGTTTTACTGTTTATTCTATAAATATTGAAAAATATAAACATTACCTGACCCTAAGGCTTCCCCGAATTTATCTCCATTTTTGGCGATTTTAACCCTCTGTGCGCTGTATCCAAATATGACGTCATAGTTGAGAAAACGATTCGAAATATAAAAAATCTTGTTTTTTATTCATTCGTTCTTGGTACCTCTCACGGGAGAATATTCTGTTTTGTAATATGTAAAGGCGTTCGCGTTATTTAAATAAAAACTTAAAAAAATCATGATTTACAAAATGTCTTCTATAAAGAGTGTCACAACTTCACCTTTTATTCATAGATCTTTCACATATTGGCATTGTTCTCTGTGTTAGAACGATTTCTGTGTTAGCTATAGAAAATTACTTTTTCCATTTTTACGGATATTTTCGGGCCAACAAAAAGCGTTTTTTTTTTTTTAAAAAAAAAAAAGCGTTTTAATCCCTGCTATTTTAGCTTAATGATCATATATTAGGCAAAATTACAGTTTATCCAGAATATCAAAATATATTTCCGAACTTCCATCGTGAACCTATTCATAACTGCACCTTTTGTCATCATCCACTTCTACCATAATTAATGAGCCGTTTCTGTTTGTAGTTGATATTTCTGTATCAATTATGATTGTTGGCCTTTTTCCTTCACAATCTTCAATGTGTCCACGCGTTTCCACCAAAATTTTCGAAAACGCTGCTTCTACTTCTAAATTCACACTAAACCGTCTTTCTCTATGGGTGCACAGTATTGTCGGCAGTAACGTTCACAACATCGTCAATATTGATTGCTAACACGAATAGTGCTGTATTTTTTTTTTTCGAATTATAAAATGACACTTTCATACGAGAAAATTTAGTGAACGTCTTATGTGTGTAACCAATAGTCACGCTAGCACAATCCGTGGGCAAATATGTTTTTTGAGCAAATTCGGCGACCAATTGGACTGACCCGCTGTAAGGCTAATAGTGGATGTCCAATGCCCTTCAATAACTCATAGCGAGTAATTAGAAATCTTTGTGTCAATATCTCAGTTGAAATCATTAATATATTTTTTTTTTGTAATTTTAAATGAACACCATTTTTTCAGAAATCTGCTGTTATGGCAGAAAAACTGCTGTAATAGCAGAAAATTGCCAGCTGATAGGCAGCAGATACTCGCTGCTGTTAATAACAGACTTTTTTCTTTAAGTGTAATCATTCAATCTGTAACTCCTGAAATACTTGGTCGGTGTAATTGTGCTTTACCTTATTTTGTAGGTAATTTCAAAGACTTTACATAAATTAAATTTACATAATTACATAAATTTGATTTTTGGAAATTTTACAGCGCTGTTCTTATACCATTTTTATCGACTGTGTGATTTTCGAATTGATGAAACAATCTATATATATAAAAATGAATCTGTGTTTGTAAGTTTGTGGGTTTGTTTGTTTGTTCTTTATAGCAGACTAAACTACTGGACCGATCTTCTTGAAATTTTCACAGTATGTTCATGTTGAACCGGTGGTGAAAATAGGCTATATAAATTTTTGATATTTTCAGTGGGCGTGGCACCTCCCACACAAATTGGGGATTTATTCGTTTTTTATAAATTAGCATATTCGGAGTACTGTTGCAGCTAGAGTCTTCAATTTTTGTGAAAGTCCACTAATTGTTAGCCTGCACAGTTTTGCATAAAATGGGCGGTATTGGAAAAGTGGGCGTGGCACCTCCCATACGAATTATTGAATATTGTCAGTTCTATGACACCTAGAGTGCTGAAATTTTGTGTAAGTGCATATAGCATCAAGTTGCGTAGTTGTGCCAAAAATGGGCGGGATTGGACAAATGGGCGTGGCACCTCTCATACGAAGTTAAAACCTATTATTGAATATTGTCAGTTCTATGACACCTAGAGTGCTGAAATTTTGTGTAAGTGCATATATCATCAATTTGCGTAGTTGTGCCAAAAATGGGCGGTATTGGAAAAGTGGGCGTGGAACCTCCCACACAAAGTTAAAACCTATTATTGAATATTGTCAGTTCTATGACACCTAGAGTGCTGAAATTTTATGTAAGTGTATCTAGCATCAATGTGCGTAGTTGTGCCAAAAATGGGCGGGATTGGACAAATGGGCGTGGCACCTCCCATACGAAGTTAAAACCTATTATTGAATATTGTCAGTTCTATGACACCTAGAGTGCTGAAATTTTATGTAAGTGCATATAGCATCAATGGGCGTAGTTGTGCAAAAAATGGGTGGTATTGGTAAAGTGGATGTGGCACCTCCTACACGAAGTTATAACCCATTTTCGAATATATTCAATTCTATGACAGATACAATACTGAAATTTTGTGCGAGTACATCTAGCATCAATATGGGTAGTTGTGTCAAAAATTTGCGGTATTGGAAAAGTGGGCGTGCTACCTCACATATAAACTTAAAACATATTATTGAATATATTTTTATAACAGCTACAATACTGCATTTTTTGTGAGTGCATCTAGCATAAACCTTCGTAGTTGTACCAAAAATGGGTGGTAGTGGGATAGTGGGCGTTGTACTTCACATACGAAGTTAAAACCTATTATTGAATATTATCAGTTCTATAAAACTTAGAGTGCTGAAAAATTGTCTGAATAGATCCAGTGTAAATAGTTGTGCAAATATGGGCGGAAAGTGGGCGTGGCCCTTCCCATATGAAATTAAAACCGGTTTTAGAGTATATTCGACACCGAGATGGGCGGAGAGTATCCGTGACCCTTCGCATACGAAATTAAAACCTGTTTTAGAGTATATTCGACACCGAGATTCCTATATTGTTATACAAATGGGCGGGATTTGAATGATGGGGAATTTTTGATTTGAATTCTGTAAAATTACTCATTTTCTTTGGATTTTCTTAGCATAATAGCAAAGAAAGATTACTAAAAAGAAATATCGCCAAAATCCGACTTAAGTCAAGGAAACGGAAATTATATTAATTTTTTAGTTTTTTTGTTGTTTGATTAGTGAACAATTTGATTGACTTTCTATGTGTTTTGAATATAGTACATTCGAATTCCTGTTATTCGATTAAGTAGGTTCTTCTTACATAGGAAGTTTTTTGTTTGGGTAATGGAAAGGAGGAGAATCACACTCAACCTAAAATCAATTTGATTTTTGACATTTCTTCCTTTATTCGCGGTACTTCAATATTTTCCATGGAACATATCCATTTCTTTTGTATCTCAGGGAAATACCTTGATTATAAGTGGTACATATAATACCGATCACAAGAAAAAACAATATGATTTTTATTTCCGTTTGTTTTTCTGCCTGGCGAAGCGGGCGGGGGTTCGGCTAGTGAGTTATATTTTTGTAAAATCATATTTACTGAAAGTCCTCGAATGGTGAACATAATCGATATTTCTTGGTAAATTTATTGACGTATTTATTAGTTTTTTTGGTGGTGCAATTTTTGAAATTTGTCCATATATTACTACTTTTTTCTTAGATTATTGTTTAGCTGTATTATGTCTGCCTTTTGTTAATAAACTAACGACGAAATGTCGATTCTGTAGACTTTTCTAAGTATATTCACTAAAACTGTGGTATCTTTTGCAAAAGGTTTTTGGAAAAATATCGTAAAATACAAAGTCCATTATTTTACCACTTGGAATCTCATATGGTGTTAATTTAAAATTTAAGAAATCCAATTTATGTAATTATTTCGAACACCAAAATTAAAACACCGCACAGTATTTCAAAAGTCTTTGAAATTACCTACAAAATAAGGTAAAGCACAATTACACCGACCAAGTATTTCAGGAGTTACAGACTGAATGATTACACTTAAAGAAAAACGTATGTTATTAATAGCAGCGATTGTCTGCTGCATATCAGCAGGCAATTTTCTGCTATTACAGCAGTTTTTCTGCCATAACAGCAGTTTTTCTGCAATCTTGCATCAGCATTCACACTGCCAAAGTGTTTGCAGTATGCTAAAAATGGCTGTTGTTAATTAAATTATAAAAATGGATAAAAAAATTAGCGTTAATAATATAAAAGCCTTTCAGATTGACAGCGAAAACGAATTTAGCTCGAATTTCGTTCTATATTAGCTTGGGGCAATATGCGTATCATTAAAAAGGCAATCACAATATCTTTCAGTCGTAATAAATTCCATTATAATAACATTTAATCTAAAAAGTGTTGTTAATAAAATTGTTAACTGGCTATATTGTTTTGGACGTATGTTTAAAATTTCAAGAAAGCGTTTTTTCTTCATTGCTAAAACAGCAAACAGATATTTGCTATTTCAGCAGATACAAATCTGCTATTTCTTTTTCAGCAGAAAATCTGCTTTTACAGCTGGATTTCTTTTTAATTTTTGTTTTGTTTTTTTTTCTTTATATTTCAGAGCTACATTCCAACTGCAGATTATAAACATCATCAACAACAATAAACAACATCAACCCCCGGGACACATCCCCTATTCGGTCTAAAATTCCCCTGTTTTATTCACACACGTGGACAAACCCATGTAAGTAAAAAAATACTGGTAAACAAACTAAACCAAATCTAATTTTGGGCTTGAAATTGCAAAAGTGTGATATGCTATTCATTCGTTTTGATCATTAATTTTAATATGATAATAGAAATGAGTAAAATGATTGGAACGTTGAAAATAATCCTGATCCAGCGCCATCGACTATACATTGGAAAATGAGTTGAAAACAATTTATCCACAATTTAATATACTCTATCAATTCGATTAAATTTTGCCTTACCACTTTCGAAATTTGATTACAAGAATGTTGTAGTCAATGAACAAAAAGGCACAACATATTTTGTTTGGCATTTGCGAAAACTTGTCGACAACCTATAGACATTCTCCTCCTGAAGGGATATTGATGAAGTTTTAAATTTGGTTACATTCCATCATACAATTAACCCACAAATTGGTTTACTTTAAACTACACCCTCCAACATACGAGAATTTCACTTTCAACCCGCTTCAACCCAGTGGAGCATAACTTCCAATATTAGTTTATGGCACCAAGTAAATTGGTCATCGAATCATTTTGCCCACAGACAACAACGGCAATTGGGAGGATCTTGACACAATTGCCCATAACACGGAAAATATTGTCGTAGCATTGAAGGACAGCTATGTTAAGCTAAGTCAAGCACAGCTACGCTCTAACTACGAGATAACACAATACTCGTGCACACATTACACCGTAAACACCTGTAAGGAAGTGTCACTACAATGTTGCAGGATACTCGCACATACATCATTTCTTCTGGGGGGCGGGAGGTTAACGCTCAAACATACGCACCGCTATATCTGCGGCTATGTGAATATGCGGTTATTGTTCGTTCAGAAAATCTGAAGTTTTCCTTTTCCCATTTCGCGCCGAGTCTCCAAATATGACAAAGGATAGGAATGGACGAGTGTAAGTGGGAGAATGTTTGTGAAATATAATACGACGCGCAGTGGCGGGGCCAACACTAGCTGACATTATCTTTGTATACATGATAGAGGTTGGTATATACAGTTTCGCCTGTGTTACCTTTATCAAAAATAATTATAGATTATCATTAGATTGTATCAGATTTTTTTTCGTATCAATAGCGAACTCTGATTACAGTGTAAATTTTTCTGTCCTGAGGTTTTTTTTTGCTTGAAAATGAAAATGTTGTGTTTATGACTAAAAAAAATATTTTTTTGTGAGCATTGAGGCATACTGGTCAATAAAATCAACGCAAAAAATAAATTATAACGACAATCTGAGTTGTGAAGTGGTGAAATAATGGGGTTTATTTATTTTACGAATTTTCTCTAAATACCTTTTTCACAAGCAACCAAAATTTCTGTATATCTACATAGAGTCTTAAAGAGAATAATACTCTTTTTTAATCAATGGGACCAAATACCATTTTCTGAGAGAAAAAGTCAATTTTTGAAGTAACGTATTTTCAAAAAGTAATAATGGCAGGTTGTTGTCCATTTTCTAAAATGACAAAAATAAGAATTCAGAATCAGGTGACAAATCGTTTTTCAAACGCTGTCAAAGTTAATTATTTTTCTCTTGTTTCATTTTTGACATTTTAAACTAAAGTAATAACGAAAATACATATGTTGTAAAACGTAAATAAATTAAAAATTTAAAAAACTCTTAGATGTTACATATTATTGACGTTCCTACCAACAAAAGACTTAACTACAAAACTGACACAGATCTTGAAGATACATAAAGTCATTCCGATTCCCAAAGAAGTTAATACTAATACAGTAGACAAATCTAGACCGATATCTTTGCTTTCTGTTGTTGACAAAATTTTTGAAAAGATTTTGTATTCTCAGCTCTCAGTATACACGGAAAATGAAATTTTATGTCTACGAACCAATATGGTTTTAGGAAAGGATGTCGGACTGAAGAGGCGGTTACTAATGTAGTGAATTACATATGTGATGGTTTAGACCGCGGTTTTTCCAGAGTTGGAGGAGTTTTTTATGATTTTTCGAAGGCATTTGATCTCGTTGATCCATTACATTTTGTGTAAAAAACTGTCTTGTTATGGTATTAAAAACAATGAACTATTATTGCTGGAAAATTATCTAAAGAACCGGAAACAGTACGTCCAAATAAATTCAAGTAAAAGCTCAATGGAAGATGTGATAAGCGGTGTTCCACAAGGTAGTGTCTTGGGACCTCTGTTATTTAAAATATATATAAATGATATCAATAACCGGAAAATTGTTTATGTATGCCGACGACGATTTATGCATATTTTATCCATACAAACAGAATTTAATTCTTAAAACTTTTGTTGAACGGGACGCAGCTTTAATTTCAGAATATGCCAGATTAAATCAATTGATATTAAATGCAACGAAAACTAAATTTAAAAGGTTTAGACCACAATCAAATCAAGGCGAAACTCCATGCCAGATTTGTGTGGATGGTAGAGAGGTCTCTGAAGTATCTAGTATAAAATACCTGGGGATTCATTTACAGAAAAATCTAAGCTGGAAAGTACATATTGAACAACAACAACAACAACATTTATATAAGCTAAAAAATAAGCTAAACCTAGAATCCAAATATATTATTTTTCAAACGCTTGTTCAAAGCCACGTTAATTATTTGGCACTCATATATGGATATAAAAAGAACCTAGATCTAAAAACATTACAAATATTGCAAAACTAATCTTTAAAAATAGTTTTTAATCTCCTTTATCGCTATACCGAGATATAGCACAAAAAATTTTACCCGTGTATGGAGTTCACAAAATGCAATTGCTAATGTAGGTGTTCAAAGTGATAAACAACATTGGATACCATAGTATTAATTTTAGCAGAATTCAACACAACTTCAACACAAGGAACAACTCAAACTTATATATTGCAAGGTGTAGATTAGAAATCACCAAGCAAAGAATTGAACACATGGGTATCGTTGAATACAATAACTTGCGGCAAATATTGAAAGATTCTCAAACTGTTTCTGTTTTTAAAAACCGTTTAAAGGATTATCTTTATCAGAACATTGAAATGCTTCTTATATGATATGAGTTTTTTTTTTTTAATTTTAATGTATTATATTTTGTAAATATTATTCTTGAATTTGTGTTGCCAGATTGCCTCAATAATGCCCTAGAAGCGCTGAAGCACTTTTTATCAATTGTAATTTATGAAATTAAAAAATCTATCCAAATCTATCGTTACACAGCAGACAAATACTGACGATCAAGTCTGTCAGACGGAAGCACGCAGATAATATAATGTATATAAATGAAATTATCCATAAATTTGTTTAACTTTTTAAGTAAATTTGTAATGTATATTCAGGTGGGTCACGAAAATAAATTACAGAGGTCACCCCCCCAGAAATGAATATTGGATTGTTTGATGATGATCTGCAAAATATTTCGTCACTGGGCCAAGCCATCTGTGAACTAAACGCTCCTGAAAACACCTTTAAAATTCTTGTTTTTCCTGTATCATGTTCATGTTCATTGGTCATATCGTTGGACTTTTAGATTGATTTTTTGTGGTTTTTTCCAGGTGACAGCAAAAGAACTCATATTTTTTGGAAGCATTTTGTCAGAGGTGTTATGAAAAAAAGAAGGAATCATTACCTATTGAATGAGAGCTAAATTATGAATATCGAATGAAAAATGACGTCACTGACTCCATGTTTGTAAATTAATTTAATAAAGGAGATGGATTTTCAGAGCCAACATTTTCAAACTCTTTTTACAAAAATGAGCGCCGCGGCGTCAATTTCCTTCCAATGTTTGTCATTTAGGCATCATTCGAAAGGTACTGACTGCCGCTATTTAATTTTTATAAAATACTAACAACAAATACGAAAAAATTTGTCACTATGAAAAAACACCAAAAATTACTATACACGGTCCGGAAACTTTTCCCGTAAAAGAGCAATGGTTTCGTTGCTTGTGTGGCACGTAGCGCCGTCCACGTTGTCCAGAACAATACCATCCAACTCCCACCATAAAAAATCATTAATCATCTATCGATAGCGCCGCAATCCATTCACCGTAACTGTTGATCCAACCTCATTTTCGATGAAGTAAGGTCCAATGACCCCGCCGGACCATAAACCGCACCAAACAGTCACACGATGAGGAGGGAGAAGCTTCTCAACAATAACTATTGAGTTTTCCGAGCCCCAGATGCTACAATTTTGCTTGTTGACGTAGCCACCGAGGTGGAAATGGGCCTCATAAGTCAAGATGATTTTTCGATCGATCGATTCCGGATCATTTTCATTCATGAACTTTAATAATTCCAATGCGTTGTTGAAGCGTGTATCGTTCCATTTTTAATAATGGCGTAGTTTCTACTTGTCAAATGTCAAAGAATAAAAGCTTCAAAAGTGACAGCAACCGAAATACCGGGTGATTCAAACATACCAAATTTCACGATTCTAGCTGTAATACATTAGATGCTACAATTTGTATCCCTTTTTGTCCCGCTTGTCCCTTAAAAGTACAAATTCCGAAACACCCATTTATGTTGCAAGTCTACGTTGTCATAGAAATGTCAATACCGATTTTTACAAATATAGCTGCAATACTTATATTGGTACCATTTTTATCCCTTTTTTGTCTCTTTCCTCCCTTAAAAGTACAAATTTCGAAAAATCCATATTTGTAGCTCGTCTGCATGGTCAATGCAAGGAATTTCTAGCTACTGCCGTTTAGTCAGGACGAAGGTTCGACGTTTATCCATTTTTGGTCCCATTTCCCCCCTAAAAGTACGAATTTCGTAAAACCCTTTCTTAGTCGGCGTCTACGTCATATTTGGGAACTACCCAGGAATTTCATGATCTAGTAACTAGTTGGTTTTCGGCAGCCAAAAACATTTTATTAAAACTTATAAAAATAATCTAGTATTTCACACTTACCCTGTTTTATTTCATGTATTGATAAATAAGCTGGCATGAATCATATATTGCATGAAGAATTGGAAATTCCATTTCATATTCAGTAAATGGAATTTCCGAATTTAAATTATCATGTTGTGAATTGCGATGGAACTTTTTAAATTTTTTTTTCAAACTTGTAAATTTTGTAGATTTACCAAAAGTCATGGCGAAAATACTTGAATTTACAAAATTGGAATTCGCTTTACTGGAACGTTTTGACGAAACGGCTGAGCCTTTGCCTTGTAAAACGATTTGTTACAGCAAAAATATTATAAAATTAATTTCTAAATTTTTGTCATTGTAAGAACCTCAAACTTAAGAATATGCCAAAATTATAAAATTGACTGAATATTTTATATCTGTTGTAAAAAGAGTAATTTCATATTGTTGAAACTACTAAACAATTTATCATTTGTTACTCAATATTTTACTAGATAATAAAGGGTCCGCCATCTAACGTTTTTTTTAACTATTCAACCGTAGGACTATTATTTGTGGGGTGCCGAGACAGCCATTTGAATGAAATTATTTTCCATTATAACCCGGAAGGATTGTACTTCCAAATAAAAAAAGAAATTTGAGAAAATATTCAGTAGTTTTTATAGCATTTTCAAAAAAAAAGTTATTTGGCGGACCCTTTATTTAAAAAATATTAAAAATGTTGCGTTTTTTTGCATTTGTCGTTCGTAAAACCCCCTTTTAGTAATTTGAAAGTTCTTAAATGCGTCCAAAAATGCAGTTCAACAATGCATTTGCATAACCTAAGTTGACTTGGGTGCGTATACTCATTATAATCGCTGCAATTATTATTTATCATACGCTACAATTAAAAAATCAAATTTCCAATTAATTATTTGAAATGTTGGTCATTACTTTAATGGTTGATTTATCCAAATAAAAACACTTTCATCGCAAATTTATTTCGTTCAAGTCCAAAAATGTACATAACGGAGTCAGATTTGCTGCTTTGGCTGAGCCATCAGAGCTGCAGACGAATGCTCAACCATATCAATGCTATGACCACTTAAGTCCACTTTCATTTCCTTCACTTCAGCTGGCTGTCCTCGTAAGCTGCCCGTGTTATTTCGTGTCGGTTGGTGATGTTCGAATAATGAAGTGTGACTTATGGCGCGTGTCAATGATGACACCGTCATTCATTATTATCAGTGACTCCTGTTGTTTGTTGTTGGCGTTGGTTGGTGGAGCTCCTTCAACTTGTTATAGCCGTTGTGACCAGTTGCAAAGGTTGATATTGCTGTTGCTGTTGGATCTGGCCTTGTTAGCGGTGGTGGTAGTACGACGAGCACACATAACGCTGATGTAGCATTCGTTAGACATTTTTGTTATCTTTGTTTCGTTGAGCACCGTCATCATCATCCATGTCCTGACAACCAATGCCGCGTCATATCGTTCTTACTAAGCTTGTCGTAGCATCAGTTACAATTTTGCAATCATTGTTGTTTTGCCCTTGTTATTGTTGCTGTTGCTGCTGTTTAGTTTTGTGCCACTGAATTATTTCAATTTCTGTTTGAGCTGTTCCAACTAAACTGCCACTAACACCGGTCGGTTGCACGGCGATGAGTGTGATCATCGTTGATGATTGTTAATATTATCCTTTTACTTGCCGGTGCTGCTGCTACCATTACTCCTGTGCGTCCTTAATGTTACACAGTGGTTGGAAACGAACAGAAAGTGGTAGATATGTATGTTCTGAACTACTAAACTCTTTGATATAAAATCTATTGAGGGATGATAGAGGACATACAAACTTTCCATATGAGTTTCTCGAGATTAAAAAATGTACTTTGATTAAAAATATATATATACATATGTATATATATTTTTACATACGTATATACATATGTATTTCGCACCAAAATCCACTTTTTGAACAGGTCGAAAAATGGTTAAAATTATAATTATATCAATATAGTCACGTCAACGTAACAATAGCCTATGTCTCCATATTTTTAACCTCCATCATTTATTCCATGTCTGGTCAAAATTTTAGTCAAATCACAGTTCCACAAATTGGGTAAAAAGATCATTGCAAAAATAGGGTATAATTTCTTGTTCAATAATTGTGCTCATCATACCTCATTTCAGTGTGTAGAAATAAATTCATATATCAAAACTTCACCTTGTAAAATTACGTACTATAATACACACTATCATAGACCGGGTCGTCAAGAAATTCCAAATTCGATATGGAATATTAAAGATTACCACGAGGCAATTGCAAAAAACAGTTTTTCCAATTCCGAGGGTCGCACAGAGGGTTTAAATCGCCAAAAATGGAGATTAATTCGGGGAAGCCTTCCGGTCAGGTAATGTTTAAATTTTTGCAATATTTATACCATAATCAGTAAAAGAAAACACAATTTGAGTACAATTTAGTGGAAAAAATGGTTTTCCTGGGAAATAAATTAATAATCCGTCCGTGTATATAATCTTGTTATCAAAGTACAAGTCGCAATTATTATCCAATCCCAACGGAACTTGGTGCAGCTAATTTTTTCGCATCAATGATGGACGCTATTAAATTTGAAGCAAATCAGTTCATATTTAGATATATCTTCCATACAAATGTCACTCCCGATTTGACTTTTTTCGCTCAAGATACCACATATTTTAACCGATATTGTTCAAATTTATACACGTTATATTTCACCTAGAAACATTTGTGGTGAAAGTGGGTCACATCGGTTTAGATAGAGGTATAGCTCCCATACAAATGTTGTTCCAGATTTGACTTTTCCGCTTTAGCAACAAAATTGTTTACCCAATTCTGTTCGCATTTGGCACATAACGTTATATTGTACCTAGAAAGTGGTGTAGTTAAATTCGGTGACATCGGTACATTGTTTGATAAAGCCCCCATAAAAATGTCCCACCAGATTTGGTGACATTTTCTCATTAAGGACAATGTTTCGAATGTGTCCGGCATTAAACTGTTACAGAAATTTTAATTCATCTAGAATTGGTAGTAAATTACTTGAAATAGGGTAGAAGATGCAGGATATCATATAGCCGGCATTACCCGACTGTATTCTTTCCGTACTTGTTATACTCTAAACCACATCGTTTTTATATAGGGATGTTTATAACATTACGATTTATTGTGCGATTTGGAACCTCATTCTGCTTCTGTGAATGATTTTCGTTAGAATAATTGTTTCATTTAAGTGTTAAGTAAATAAAAATACTTATTTTTCATTACAAAATACTTAAATATTAAGTTTTCGTTATATTCTAAATTCCAGTTGTACAATAAAACTGAATGTATAAGCACCCATAATGAGTGACTATTTTCACAATTTATTTAATAAAACGAAATGGCGCGAAAGCGCGCAACATGTAATTGAGGAATATTGAAGTTAACACATTGTAATTTAATTAGAAATTCACCATCTGGCGGTATATTACAGAATTCACATTTAAAACTCCACATATATTTTAAAAATACCTTAAATTTAAACATATTATCAACCATTTTTTAAAAATATTTCTGAAATACTTTCGTTAAAATAATCGTATAATAAAAAATTTTCAAAAAAATAAATTTAGATTTTTGAATTAATCTCCATTTTTGGTGATTTCAGCCCTCTGTGGGTCGGCCCGAAATAATTTTATATTATGATACGATACAGACATCTTGGTTTTCACAAGTAACTACTTAAGTCCATTTGTGGAATTTTTGAGTTACATTTACATTAAGTAAATACCAGATGCAAATCGAGATACGAAAATGGTTTTATAATCACTTTCAACCTAAAAAATACGTATGATTTTACCACACCCGTTGTACCTATAAAAAATTAAAAAAAAAAAAAAAAACAAAATTAAATTAAATACTTTACATATAACTTCTATACCATACCGGTGCATGATGTAATGTGACCTGAAATCTGAACTTATAAATAGAAAAAAAATATATTTATATAAAGGGTGATTTTTTAAGACTTGATAACTTTTTTTTAAAAAAAAAACGCATAAAATTTGCAAAATCTCATCGGTTCTTTATTTGAAACGTTAGATTGGTCCATGACATTTACTTTTTGAAGATAATTTCATTTAAATGTTGACCGCGGCTGCGTCTTAGGTGGTCCATCCGCTTAGTCCAATTTTGGCATTTCCACGTTTTTGAGTAACAGAGGCCCAATTGCTGCGAACGGCGACGAATCGATAATTGATGGTCATCATTAACATTGGCCGATACAGCTGCTATATTTTCTTCAGTTCGTACTCTACGTAAGCGTCTTGGTGGTTTAATGTCCAACAATGTAAATTTGGTGCGAAATTTAGTCACAATAGCCCGAATAGCCGCTTCAGTGGGTCGATTAAATTGACCATAAAATGGAAGCGTGCGATGAACTTTCTTAACAGAGCACGCATTTTGATAATAAAATTCAATGATTTGCAAGCGTTGCTCGTTAGTAAGTCTATTCATGATGAAATGTCAAAGCATACTGAGCATCTTTCTCTTTGACACCATGTCTGAAATCCCACGTAATCTGTCAAATACTAATGCATGAAAATCCTAACCTCAAAAAAATCACTCTTTATAATTTTCACACAAAACTTCAAAGTTCTAGTTAAATATTTTGGTTTTTACTATTTTTACCGTCTCTTGTCTTAAATTTTTATCCATTTTTATCCCTTTTTGTGTCGCTTGCACCCTTAAACGTACATATTTCTTAAGATCAATTTGTGATTCTACTTTCCTACATCGAATTTCTAATATAATTTTCAGATTCTAGCTGAAAACCATTGGCATCCACATTATCCCAATTTCCCTAATTTGGTTGATACCAATTAATCAATTTTCACGATTGATACCATTGTTATCTCTTTTTAACCAACGTCATCCCTTAAAAGTAAAAATTTTCCAAAAATACTTTTCTTGGTCTCATTTGTGCTATAAAAGTAAAGTCCGTAAATAATTTCTAGATTCTAGCCCCAGCCATTTGATCAGATTTGTTATAAAGGGTGATTTTTTAAAAGCTATAGGAAAGTTTTTCAAAAAAAACACATACTATTCAGAAAAATTCATGAAATCTTTATTTGAATCGATAGTACGGTCCATATAATTTAATGTTTGAAGAAGATGGTCCATCCGCTTAGTCCAATTTTGGCAATTGCTGCGAACGGCGACAAATCGAAAATTGATGGTCATCATTATCACTGGCCGATACAGCTGCGATATTTTCTTCAGTTCGCACTCTACGTAAGCGTGTTGGTGGTTTAATGTCCAACAATGTAAATTTGGTACGAAATTTAGTCACAATAGCCCGAATGGCCGCTTCAGTGGGTCGATTAAACTGACCATACAACGGAAGCGCACGATGAACTTTCTTAACAGAGCACGCATTTTGATAAAAAATTCAATGATTTGCATGCGTTGTTCGTTTGTAAGACGATTCATGGTTAAATTATAGACCAAACTGAAGATGTTTGACAATGAAACAAAACACAAAACGTGCGTCAGCTGTTTAAACCAGTGTTGCCGAAAAGATAGTAGCTAAAAAATCACCCTTTACAATTTGTATTCCTTTTAATCCTTTAAAAATACGAATTTCGAATATTCTGCACTACTTTCAGAGGTTGCACTGACTTATTCCACTTTCATTCTCCCCAAAATTTATAAAACCAAAAATTATTTTATTTTAATACGAAAAAGTAATATTCTCCTACCAAATGTGAAATAAAGAAGAAAATATTTTATTTCAAGACCGAAATTATAAAATAGATATAACTTTTATTTACAAGTTGTTGGTCTAGAAACTTTATATTGAAGCGATTATTTATTACTTTTAAAATAATTAAATTTTATATATTATTCAAATTATCTGAATCTTTTCTATAGGGTCCGCCATCTAACGTTTTTTGTTTTAACTATTCAACAGTTGGATTATTATTTGTGGGGTGCCCTCAGCAGCCATTTGAATGCAATTATCTTCCATCATTAACCGGAAGATTGTACTTTCAAATAACAAAAAAAATTTGAGAAAATATTCAGTAGTTTTTTTTATAGCATTTTCAAAAAAAAGTTAGTTGTTGAAATATGTGGTTTCTAGAGCGGAAAAAGTAAATCATAGGAGACATTGGTATGGGGTCCGCCATCTAACGTTTTTTTTTTTCAACTATTCAACCGTTGGATTATTATTTGTGGGGTGCCCTCTGCAGCCATTTGAATGAAATAATTTTCCATTATTAACCGGAAGGATTGTACTTTCAAGTAAAAAAAGAAATTTGATAAAATATTCAGTAGTTTTTTATAGCATTTTCAGAAAAAAAAGTTATTTGGCGGACCCTATATATCTAAAACTCAATGTGTGTCTGTTTGTCCATATAGGACGTTAAACCGGTGGGCCGTTTCGCTTGAAAATTTTACTGTGGCTAATTTCTGGTATATCCTGGAACCACCCCCTAGTTCTAAATACATTTCTTTAAAATTGAAAAATACGAAAAGTAGTCAACTTTTGGCCAATTTCTGAAATATATCCGATTGCCCGATATTAAATGTTAAGATCTCAAAATAATCCCTGGGTCTTTGTCTAATTTGTTTTTTTATAGAACTCAAAAATTTCTACTAGAACAAAAGTTATTGAATTTTGGCCGATGGATTTTGATTCTCAACCACTGTGCGCCGCAGCGCTCGTTTTTGTAAGAAGAGTTTAAAAAAATTCGCTCTGCAAATCCATCTCCTGCATTAAATTATTTCACAAAACTGGCATCAGTGACGTCATTTTTCGTCCGATACTCTTAATTTTGGCATCCTTCGGTAGGTATTGATTCTTTCTATTTATTTTTTTATAATACGTCTTACATAATGTTTTCAAGAAATATGAGTTTTTAGCTGTCACTTTGAAAACCCACAAAAACTCAATCTAAAATTCCAATAATACGACCAATGAGTTATTTTAATACAAGAATAAAAATTTATACTTAAAGTGCTTCCAAGGATCTATTAATTAATTTTCGATTAATTATGGCTTGATCCAGTGACGAAATATTTTGCATCATCTTTAAACAATCCAATCCTCATTTCTGTTGGGTAACTGCAGTAATTTATTTTCGTGACCCATACTAATATATATCATCCATACAAAAAACCTTCCCGATATGACTTTTTCTCCCGAATTTAATTGAAATGGGGAAGAAAGTGGATGGTACATATAGTCGACCCCGCCCGACTTTAGCCTTTCCTTACTTGTTTTATTTGCATTCTACTTCAGTTTTTTGTCGCTCTATGTAATTGTTGTAGATCGTGTATCGTTCATAACTTAGAAGAGATATAATTATTTGCACCTTCATTTTACTTTCGCTGCGGAGCACTGTGCTCGATGGCTGATAAGTGTGGACGACAGAGTTTTCGAGAATCTATTTGCCAACGTTATAGTTATGGCACACACCTACATTGCTGCTTGGCTTTCGGTGTTCGGTGTTTGGTATTCGTATTTATATTTGTTCTTGGTATTTGACGTATGCATATCGTTTTCATTTTCATTTCCATTTACATTTTCGTTCATTTCTTTTTATGGACATTTTTGATGTGGCAGCCATGATGATGGAGGATGGAACAGAATCGCACAGAATCTGGGTGTTGTCGGTGTGGCTGGCTCTGTTGGCTTTGGCATTATAAAGGATTGGCTTTTTCTTATGGGGTGATTAGGGTCGTGTTACATTGCGAAGCGTAAACTTTTGGTTTTCCTTTGCAATTTTCATCTTTTTTGTGTTGTTGCGTCGCAGGGAAATGAAAAAAAGTTTTCATATTATTTTTGCCACCTCAGTTTGCGGAAGGTATTTTCCATCATTTTTTCTCGCGCTCTCTCTCTATCTCCCCGCCAAGCACTTAACTCTATTAGTTGGCATTGTGTGACAGGGGCGCGGCGTCTGTGTTTGCATTATTGGATGGGTCGTTGTTTGCTTTTGACGTTGATGGGACCACACTCACTGCCTGCCACATTTGCCTGCCTCGTCAAAAATGTTGACTTATTGAAAAGTATCAAATTTGTGAACGACTTGCGCGCAAATGTACGCGACTACTTGTTTGTTTGCTGTTTGCTTTTATATTAAGCTAATGATTTGGAATGACGGTTTCCTTTCCGTTGTGAGCAGTTGCCTTTTTTCGATCTGTACATATATTTATTCAGTGTCCGTGTTTTGGGATCGTAATTTTCCATAATTTTTGAAATATTCAACAATATTACATTCAATTTGTAAAGGATACTTTAATATTCTGTTAACCTTTCTTATGAATCAAATTTTACCTCATTAAACTACGAAGGTCGTGCGATTTGAAATTATTGCAAGTATTATGCAAATTGCAAGAGAACAGAGTAACAGAAACATCATTTTTGATTTGATTTGAAGTTATGAAGAGGGTCTCGGGCAGTCATGTAGTAAATGTCACCATAACATTTGTAAATGAATTTGCATTCTATAAAATATAGACGAGGAAAGTCTTGAGCCATGACAATATCCGAAGCAATACTTTACCACTTACTCCGGACGCATTAATGTTTACTAAATTAAAAAAACGAAGCATTCTGAATACTTACAACTCACAAACCACTATAATGTGACAACATTTGTCCACTAACTGCAAAATCAAATCATTTAAATCTGAGGATAAGCTTTTTTTTAAAAAAAAAATAATATTTGAAAAGGTTGTGTCATATATGGGTGATTCCACGTAAAGTGATCCTTTTTTCGACAAAATTTCAAAACCAATTTATCATTTAAAAAAAAAACATCGATAAACATTTGTAATGTTTATAGTTCCCATATTTTTGATTATATTTCAAAAAAATAATGACAACAATAGGCCCGTTACAATTTAAATATTCTGTATTTCCTTTCTTCATAAAGAGACGTCGGTGACATATACTTTAGAAGAAGATGAATAGTCATTTAATGGAAGGACATTAGAGAATTCAAGAAAATAACTTAAACCTCAAAATTTTCTTCAATGCTAAGGTCACACCCGTGACGCTATAGATTGTAGTATATCTCCAATATTTCAAACGTTAAGACATATTTATAATTGGAATAATATTCCGATTAACCTGCCGTTTTCAATTGACAGTATAGTAAAAATCTCAGTCAATGAATATGGGAGATATTTAAACATATTTAAGCAAAAGTGTCCGTTCCAATGGAATCATCCATATGTTAACATAACTCGAGATGGATTTGTTCGATATTGTTTATAAAGGGTGATTTTTTAAAAGCTGTAGGAAAGTTTTTCAAAAAAAAAAAACACATAAAAATTCAGAAAAATGCATGAAATCTTTATTTGAATCGATAGTACGGTCCATATAATTTAATGTTTGAAGATTATTTCATGCAAATGTTGACCTTGACTGCGCCTCAAATGGTCCATCCACTTAGTCCAATTTTGGCATACTCTTTCCAACATCTCGGCCGGTATCTCACGAATTAATGCTTCAATGTTGTCTTCCAATGCGTCAATTGAAGCGGGCTTGTCTGTATAGACATGAGCTTTAACATAGCCCCACAAAAATAGTCTAAATGCGTTAAATCGCACGATCTAGACGGCTAATTGACCGGTCCCGAACGTGAAATAAAATGTTCACCGAACTCGCCTCTCAATAAGTCCATGTTGCGCGTGCTGTGTGGCATGTGGCACCGTCTTGTTGAAACCACTTGCCATGCAAGTCAAGCTCTTGCGTTTTGGGCAAAAAATGTTGGATATCATCTCACGGTAGCGCTCACCATTCACAGTTACGTTACGATTCGCATCATCTTTGAAGAAGTAAGGTCAAATGATGCCACCAGCCCATAAACCGCACCAAACTGTGACCTTTTCTGGATGCATTGGTAGCTCTTGCAATGCTTCTGGCTGATATTCACTCCAAAATCGACAATTCTGTCTATTTACGTACCCATTGAGCCAAAAATGAGCTTAGTCGCTGAACACAATTTTTCAGTAAAAAAGTGGATCTTCGGCTTTCTTGAACTTTCTTAACAGAGCACGCATTTTGATAATAAAATTCAATAATTTGCAAGCGTTGTTCGTTTGTAAGACGATTCATGGTTAAATTATAGACCAAACTGAAGATGTTTGACAGTGAAAAAAAAACACGAAACGTGCGTCAGCTGTTTAAACCAGGGTTGCCAAAAAGATAATAGCTAAAAAATCACCCTTTAGAAATACTACCGAATCAAAAATCGAATTATTTCCATATGTAATATATGATGGAAAAAATTAATAAAGCAAAATTTTAGAAAATCATCGTGAAAATCGAAGACAACAATTTAACACTGTCATCATCATTTGAGATCTGTTATGACTGAAATGAGCCATTTTCATAGAGTATTGAATGTATAAATGTATTTCAAAAATAATTTATTACACTGCACGAAAGATCATATTACACTTGAACTACACTTGAAAAATATGAACTAATGAAAAAATTATAATTTTGATGATTTTTCACTCTAATTCTGATTGATTTTGTAAAAAACAAACCAAAAAAATCTTAAAAAATAAAAACCATCATTTCACCACTTTCAAACTCACACAGTCGCTTAAAAATAGACCTAAGCACACTACTTCAAAATTTCAACAAAATGGATTGGTGTAATAATTTTGAAAATTAAAATAAAAGAATTAAAATTGCAAAAACTTAAGAAAAATCTAACTCTGCTATAACACAGCATCTTAATATTTTAAAAGTAATTGAAATTACCTTCAAAACGAGGTATAACACATTAAAATCGGTAAAGTCTTTCAGGAGTTACAGGCGATGGAATGAACACACCTTTTGAAAAAAGTAGTATGTTTTTCAAATATAAGTATACAATATTTTTATGAGAAGAATACATACACAATCTTTCAAAACAATCGCAGCTATCGAGGTCAAAAACCGTACCGCTTGACATGGAATGACACGAATATATTTTTGTTTTGTTTCCATAGTATTTTAATGAATTAAAAAAATACTTTACAATAACAATATTACATAGAAATGTATTTATGTCGGTGGATACCTTTTTTTGTTTGTTGTATAATATAAAGTGGGGCTTCTTTTAAAAACAAGTAAAAACGGCGTTAAGTTCGGCCGGGCCGAACTTTATATACCCTCCACCATGAATTGCATTCCATAGAGGTTGTCGGTTTTCGTAGAAGTGCAGTAATATTACAGGAAAATATATATTTTTTAATATAGCAAAACCAGAACAAATACAAATATTGAAAAATTAATTTTATAAAAAATATAATAATTTAATTATTTCAAACCACATTATGTAATGCTACCAATACGTCAATTCAAAAAATAAATATTCTTATATTTATATTTTCAAAGCCATAAATATTGGTAGATATTGGGTGCTACAGTTTCCATTCTATTTGAATTCCAAAAGTATAAATTTTGAAAATCCATTATCAGACGTACATAGTGCAAAATAACCTAACTTCATGATTCAACAAATTTTTGCCGTAAAAGAAAAAGTACGAATTTGGAAGAAAACTTTTTATTTTGCGTGTCTATGTAGTCAGAGGAATGTATACACCAAATTTCAGCTGTGCGCATTTGGTTTGTACCATTTTTACCCCCTTGACGTTTCTACGCAATTCGAATTTTATCATTCTAGCTGTAGTCGTTTAGTTGGTACTATTTTTATCCCTCAAAAAATTCGTCTATTTTCCGTGTCTACGAGTCAGAGGAATGTATACTCCGAATATCATGACTCTAGCTGCGGTCATTTGATATTTTTATCCCCCTTTTTTCATTTTAACCACAAAAAGTACGAATTTCGAAAAATCAGTTTATTTTCCGTGTCTACACACTCAGAGGAATGTATACTCCGAATTTCATGACTCTAGCTGCGGTCGTTAGATTGGTGCTATTTTTATCCCCTTTTTTCATTTTAAGCCCAAAAAGTACGAATTTTGAAAAATCCGTGTATTTTACTTATCTATGCAATCAGAGGAATGTATACACCGAATTTCATTATTCTAGGTACAGCCGTTTGGTTGGTACCATTTTTATCCCTCTATTCCTATTTTACCCCTTAAAAGTACGAATTTGGACAAAATACTTTTATATTATGTATCTACTTAATTAGAGGAATGTACACACCGAATTTCGTGTTTCTAGCTGTTGTCGTTTAATATGTACCATTTTTATCCCTTTTTTGCCCCATTTCACCCCCTACAAATAAGAATCACTTTATGGTGCACTTTTTTGCTATAAGGGGAATGCGCATACCAAATATCAAGCAAATATAAACAGACATATTCAAAAAACATGCTTAAATACGCTAAAATATTAGGGATTATTATGGGTATTTTTAGTCCTTGTGAGGGAAAAATTTCAATCCCAACCGATCTACGACTATAAGACGCATTTATGGAAAATTTGAACGTTCTAGCTCATTTCGTTTAGATGCTAGCGTGCTTTCAACAGACGGACAGATGGACGGACATGGCTAGATCGTCTTAGAATTTTATGTCGGTCAAGAATATATATATTTTATAGGGTCTCAGGTCGATATTTCAAGGTATTACAAACGGAATGACCAAGTTAGTATACCCCCATCCTGGTGGTGGGGGGTATAAAAATATACAGTATTAGAATTATTGAAAAAATATACCACTAAATATTATTTATTGAATATCTGAAGTCGACTCCGGAGTCGAAAGATTATAAAATGCTGGAGTCGAGCAATTTTGTCTCGACTCCACAGCCCTGATAAGGATGAGTCACGAAATTAAATTAATTTTATGTTGTCACCCTCCGCAGAAATGAAGATTGGATTATTTAATGATGATCTACAAAATATTTCGTCGCTTGGTCAAGCAGTATGTGCGCAGAACGCTCCTGAAAACACATCTTAAATCATGTTTTTCTTGTATTTTATGTTGCATTTTTGTTAACAAAAATTTCTGAATTAATAGACCCTTGGAAGCACTTTAAATATAGATTTTTATTCTTGACTTAAAATAACCGATTCACAGTGGTCAATTTCGCGAGATAGCGGTCAAAACTCTATAACTTTTGGCCGGATTGGTATTTTTTTACGCAATTTGTTTTGTTCAATAGGAGGGACTTTAAGCTTGAATTTGCGTGTTCAAACGTAAAAATCGACTGATAGGAACGTAAGTAATGTGGAGTTAAAAATGCATTTTAATTTTTTGTTGAGTTTCCATGTAAAAGTTGAATATTTTGACATTTTAAATAGGTATATTTTTTATAATTTCTTATTTTCTTCAATCGTATTTTACAACCAATACTTATTTATTATTCCTAAACTTAATTTTGGTCAGAAAATGCCAACATTTGGCCCCTGACATTTATTTAGTCTCAATATTCACAGGGGCCAAAGGTTGGTTTTTGTGGAAGAAAGCTAATTCTTGTGAGGATTAAACTGAAAAATAACACTGAAATTCCCAACAATATCAATACCATTTGGATATATTATATACAGAACACAACATCGATAAAATTTTAAGTAAACTTTTACTATTGATTTAAAGTGCACATATATTTTATTTAAATGTATTAATAAAAATGTATACTAAAATTAGAAACAAATTATAATCTTTAAACTAGTGTTAATTAAACAATATTAGTAAAAATTTCTTCCAAATAGATTTGATTTTCATTTTGCAGTAGTTGTTTAGCTTCTTCATCTAACTCTAATGAGGTTGATTTCCATTTTTGTCGAATACTGGACATATATGGGTCTGATGTGCACAACAAAATATTAATAAGATCTTCATTAGTACAATATCTGGAAATTTTTCTTGTATTGTGCTCGCGAAAGAATCTGTAGTCTTTGTTCCTTTTTTCTTGCGCTTCTTCTGAGAGATCTCCAATTGGAAGCATATTGTGCTGAATTATTTGTTCCCCATGGAACAAAATTTTGTGAACTTTGGTTGGCATATGTCTCCAAGAATATTTTTGGTTATAAAGGGTTGCTGTCTCATTAGCATACTGACCAAATTTTTTTGCATCTATCTTTTTGCTACATGCTATAACTTCTAATATGATTTGGAATCGTCGTATTAAATCATAATCTACTCCAGTTATAGAAGCTGCAGTTTCTGGATCGGAAAAAAAATCTCCTTGCTGTGTTTCCATCATTAGAATTTCCTTCTCCTTGCTTTGGCTGGTCAATTATAAGGCCTATCTCACGGTATTTTTCTTGAATATCTTTTTTTTTGCTTTCTTTTTTCCAAATTTTCTTTGTTGTTTCTCACTGTTTCGCCTAACGAGCCAAATTCCAAATCGTATCCCAATTTAAGAATATGCTCCATAAAACGAATTCTAGCATGAAGAGGTGACATTCCAAATTCATATGCTTCATTAAAACTATCGTCTTGTGTTGGTGGTTGGCTCAATTGACTTGATGTTTTTGGCATATGGTGCAGCTTGACGAAGACTTTGTTTCGGTTAAAGCTTGTGCAACTTTTCAATCGATCATTGTAAGTGACATTTTAAAGTTAACTTCGATGCATTGGTCATTAAATTCAAATATCACTGGTTGAAGTTCTTTAATTTCATCTCTTATTTTTTTGTAAGCAAACTTTATTGGTCTACAAAATTTTGTTGACGAGGGAATTTCATTCTTCCATACATCTATCTCTGCAGCTCTACTAGTTGACGGCTCTGAACCAATATAAGTTTTTGTTAAACGTAATGGAACGAAAGAAATCATGAATAAATTGGCATCTGATGAATTTTCCGCATTACATTGTTTGTATTGTTTCTGGCCAGAGGACCCATCACATCCCCATTTAGAAATTAAAGTCATGCTGCAATTTTTAAACTTCTTTAAAGCATCAAATGTCTTTAATAATCGTTCTGCAGTGTGTTCAAGAAGATCCTGCAATTTTATTTCTGCTGAACTTGAAGTTACACTAATAGCAGTTGGTGAAGGTAAGCAATCTTTTTTGGCAGAAACTAAATCTCGATATGATGGAAAAATTCCACAATTTTTTTCATTGGTTCGCTTCCGCAATTCTGTATATTGGTTTTTAGTCATTTTCAAATCCAAAAATAGTGCAAATGCTTCTTCTGGAGTAAATTTATTTTCTTCAGTTGGTGTCGGCATACTTTCTAAAATCCTTTTTGTGCGTCTGGGGCTTGCTTCCACTATTTTTTCAATGATAGCAATTTTACTCTTTTTAGTTTTCGATGGTTGAATTTGATGCAGAAATGAATCCTTTATGATGCTACAAGAAACTTCTTCATTGATATGTTTAAGCTTGCGTCTTCGTGATCTTTCACTACAATTATCAATTGGCTTTGCTGGTCGACCACCTTTTCCAGTTTCCGTGGTAGTTACTGATGGCTTTTCAAAAATAAGTTTATTTCTTAGCCATTCTTGGTTGCGTGAGTAAAACAATTTCTTGTTTCTGGAACATTGATTGTACCGTTTTCTTAAAGTATTTAAAAAGTTTTTTATTTTTAACTTATGAATTTTAATTTCTTGTCTGTCGGATATTTTGAAGAATGGATTATTCATTATATGTAAAATAATGTCGTTTTCATCTTTCCGTTCAAAATATATATCAGATAGAACACTATAACTGAATTTAGCCATTGTTTAAACAATAATGAATAATAATGACTTTGGATGATATGTACGTCAATCGTTTCGTTTGTTTTCGTGCACTGGATAGCACTAAGTTGTGACAGTGCTGTTGTCTCTTTCATTTTTGTGATGTCCATTTTATGTTCTTTCATTCTCGTTTCTAATGTTCTCTTCGTTGTGTTCTGTCGTTAATGTTGGTAAAAATTGAATTTAATGTTCTATTTGGTTTGTAAGCAAAGCGAATGTTGTCAGATTCTATTGTCATTTTTGTCAAAATTTTGATACACCCTTCTATGTGGACTAGGTCCAAATATGGGCCAAATTCTCCTTATTTCAACAGAATTATTTTTTGGGTCAACAAGAACTCTTGTACAAAATTTCATCAAAATATATGCATAATAGCCACTTTCACATACAAATAACTTCTCAAAAAATATGACGTGCATTTGTACCGAATATCTTACCTTGGGTCAGAAAAATTGCTGTAGCTCAAAAAGTGCAGTCCCGATGCATGGACATGTATATATAGGAATGTAGGGGAGGGTTCGGACTACAAAATAGTAAATTTGTGTTTTGACTCAGCTTGACTCACAGGAGTTGTGCTCTATGAAGTAGGAAATTTCCGATAAATTAGACCTTTTTTAAATTAAATATTTAAATTGTTCTGAAAACAGTAGAGCTTCAATTTTTTCTACCAGTGATAGGAAATAAGTTAAGTTACAACACAAAATTTATTTCGTCCAAAAATCTTGAAAAACAAAAAAGTTATGATCATTTCAACTTTAAAAATTAACTAAAAATATCATAATTACTAAATTCATAAAAAGCCCATTTTGGACCACCCTGTACTCAGTGAAATAGTTAAAATAGAGTTCTAATTTTTTGGCACCCGAGGTTTACTACTGTCTACTTTCATATGAGTCTAATAACTTTAAAATCGGAGAACAAAAACCAAAAGGAGTTTTGGCCGCTATCTCAAAATAATGACCACAGTGCGATTGGTCATACAACTGGACGTTTAGGTTGATTTTGTGTGGTTTTTAAAGTGAAAGCTAAGAAGTCATATATATTGGAAACATTTTGTAAGAATTGTTTAGAAAAATAAATAGAAGAAATCAATACCTTTCGATTGATGACTAAATGATTAATATCGGAGGAAACATGACGTCACTGGCTCCATTTTTGAGAAATAATTTAAAATACGAGATGGTTTTCAGAGGCAAAATGTTCAAACTGTTTTTACAAATAACAAGCGCTGCGGTGCACAGTGGCATATTTTCATACAAGCTGCGGGGATAATTAGAAGGAATAGGATCTTGAAATTTAGCACAAATCCATTATATCCTTAAATTAGATCAAAAACCATTTTTTGTTGAACTCCGTTTGCAACAACACCTCCCTCCATATATGTCACTGGCTCCATTTTTGTGAAATAATTTAAAATACGAGATCGTTTTCAGAGGCAAAATGTTCAAACTGTTTTTACAAAAAACAAGCGCTGCGGTGCACAGTGGCATATTTTCATACAAGCTGCGGCAATAATTAGAAGGAATAGAGCTAGGATCTTGAAATTTCGCACATATCCATTATATCCTTAAATTAGATCAAAAACAATTTTTTGTTGAAATCCGCCACAACAACACCTCCCTCCATATATGTAAGTTAAAATGAAAAAAAAACGTCATAAATTTCTTATTTTAATATATATGTTAATACAAATTTACCATTACCAGTGATTTCATTTGAGTACACAATTAAATGAAAATTGTTAGTGACACGCCTATCGCCCAAATAACAATTTTAGTTTTTTTACGGTTTTTGAAATTTTTGATAAAAATTACTTTATCGATGACAACGGCTATTATAACATTATAAATAATATAAGATTAATACCGACCAATGTTTACATGCACTCGCATGCCATAAAACCTTACATCCCTAAAGTATGCTTTAAAAAATTTTCCAAAATACATTAAAAGAGGACAACGAAGAAATTATTGCTTCATTTTTGGCTTAGAAGGTTTTACCATTTCATTAAGTAAATCGATGTTTGCAGCTATAAGCAGAATATTATTTTTAAAATTAATAAATAAGACAATATTTGTAAATGCCGAGGCATCGGTCGGCCTCGCGAATATAGTTTTATACCGCAGAAAATTAACAATACTAAACAAGTACAACCTTCAGGTAAACCACTTTCTGGAAAGGATGGTAAAACGTAATTACACTATTTTAAACGCAAACTAACACCTCAAGAGATCATATTTTCTACGAACTAAACGAAATTTCAATACGATACATGATTTCCGAGATACATACTAATAAAATAACCTTTATTATGATGAAATTTTCAACTATTTTAGCATTTATGAACTTTAAATACATCCACAGCTTAAGTTAGCCGCGATATTGGCAAAATCTCTTAGAATATACTTAACAGGAATGTTCCTTGCAAAATTCAATTAGTAAAGTCGAGATTTAGGCGCATGCAATTTGGGAGTTTTTGCCGCTGATAATACACTGTGCGGTTCAGAATCAAAATCCATCGGCCAAAATACAATAACTTTTGTTCTAGTAGACATTTTTGAGTTCTGTAAAAAAGCAAAATTAGATTGAATTGAGAATTGAGATATTAACACTAAAAATCTGGAAATGGGATATATTTTAGAAATCGGCCCAAAGTTGACAACTTTTCGTATTTTTCGATTTTAAAGAACATTAATTTTTTTTTTTTGTTGTCTTTATGTTTTTTAACATATTTTTACGTATTTGTTCATAATGCGAAGAAAAACAAGTAAGGAAAGGCTAAAGTCGGGCGGGGCCGACTATATGATACACTCCACTTTCTATCGGAATACAATTCAATTCAGTAAAAAAGTGAAAATGGGAAAATTTTTTGTATGTTTCCTAATCACAAGCTAATATGACCTGGTCCAATTTGTCAAATCGAGAATAATATTTGTATCGTACTAACTTTCACAATAAGTTCTTCCAGTTGAAGTATAACGTGTTATGCTCAATTTTAAGAAATTCTCTGAAATTTTCTGCGGGAACGAAATTTTTATGAGAGCTATATGTAAATCTGAACTGATGTGACCCATTTTCACCATAGGTGTTCCTAGTTTAAATATATGATGTTTTGCCAATTTTGATGAAAATCTGGTTAAATATGTGGATTCTGGAGAAGAAAAATTCAAATTGGGAGCTATATCTAAATCTGAACCGATTTGCTTCAAATTAAATAGCGTTCGTCCTTGATCTACAAAACTTACTTGTGCCAATTTTTGTTAAGATCGACCTGTAATTTGATTACAACAATAGATGGACAGACAGACGGACATTGCTAAATCGACTCAGAAAGTGATTCTAAGCCGATCTGTATAATAAACGGTGGGTCTAACTTGTTTCCTTTTGGTTGTTACAAACAAATGCACAAAGCCATAATACTCTCGTGGAGTATATAAAAATTAATTTATTACTTGGCTGTAGGCTACCACGATCATGATTTCGTCCATGTCAAAAGTCTGTTCAAGTGGCTTCGCAGCGACTTTTCAACGAAAAAACTAAAACAAATGAGCGTTAGCAGAAGTATTGCTGGGTAACTATACCTGCATATACACATACTTACATATGCAACTCAATGTGATGCTTGTAAAATGGCATGTGCACTTTATTACTTGGTGTGATTTTTTAAACGCAAATTCGGCAAGTGAGTTGTACTTCTCGTTCGTTTGTGAGAATCATCTCCTTAAAGAGGCCGGGTTTGATGTCGAAAAGTCGCTGCGAAGCCACTTGAAAAGACTTTTGACATGGTCGAAATCATGATCGTGGTAGTCTGCAGCCAAGTAATAAATGTCACCATGCCATTTGTAAATAACTTTGCATTCTATTAAATATAGAAGCAAAATGGTCTTGAGCCAGGACAATATCCCAGTTCAAAAAAAAAGTTGAAATCATTATATGCGCGCAACATAAAGCTATTTAGAAAAAATACTTTTAGAAGAAGAAGGGAAACGGTGGTAAAAAAGGATAGACTCGTGAAATTCTAACTACTTAGATATATTTTTCAAATTCGTACTTTTAGGGTCAAACTGGGAAAAATGATAAAAAATGTTCCATATGGCTGTTGTTGGAGACTAAAATCAGATTCAATTGTCAACACAAAAATTGCTCGAGAGGGATAATGTTTTTCTCTAACAAGGAGTGATACAATGCCTTCGAACTTAAATCCATTTTTATATTTTGATGTATTTGGTCCAGATGGTTTCGTTATTGTTTAATTATTTAAATAAAATTAATATAGGTCTATATTAATTTTCAAAATAAAAGTCCTTTTATTTTGCATCACCCAACGTTTCGTCAATTTCTTGTTAACTTATTCAGGTGTTTCGTCTATTTTAAATAATAATATTTGTTATTAAAACAATTCTCAAACACCAAGAAGTACTAAACTTATATGAATATTAATTTAAGTACGTTACATTGATTTTATCATTATATTTAAACAAGGAAAACATTTAAACATACAAAACCACATAAACATGACTTAGAACAAACAAACAATTACAAAATTGTTAGGCTGTAACTGACACTTATACTATTTGTGTCCTCTTTGAGGTTCATCGTTCTATCTATTTTTTGTTAAATTTATTTTTTTATTATATCAGAAAATACTAGATTTCTAATCCTTTCAGACCCCAACGGTGCTTATAAGCAATATTTCTAGTAATTTAAATATTCCTCAGAGTTAATCTTTTCCTTCAGCTTGCTCTACATATGGAGCAAATATTAATCGTTGAACTGACTTCAGATTTGCTAAAACAATGTCTATATTATAACTCTTTGAAAATTATATTTTTTTAATTATTTAAGAAGTGTCCACATATAAAAATTTATATATAAAATATCCAAAGTTCTGCTGTATTAAATTTAAGTTTTCACAACACTGATAACACATGAGCATACAATTTACAACCCCAGCAACATTATCAGACATATGATATGTATGAATAACCAAACAAACAAAGAAAAGAAAAACAGAGACTCTCACTCAGGATTCATCATCCTGAGTCAGAGTCCTTCAGTAATAAAATACAAAATAAATTAAATTTGACAACATATGCATGCGAAATGCACACACACATTAGAAATATACAGAGAGAGAGAGCGAGAGGGCGCGGCAAGTGAACCGGAGGATAAGATAGACGGGAAACGTATGGCAAAAACAATAAAGACGACAAAAACAGGAAGGATAGCAACAGCAGCACTAGCACCAGCTACAGCAGCAACAAAAAACAAAACGAAAGCTGACATACGCATAAGAGCAACAATGTATCATTAAAAAAAAGTTCACTGCAATTGCTGTTAAACTTTGTCAACTTAAGGATCCGTAGGGAAAGAGAATCTCATGCATTATACACACTCGCACACACATATGCATTCATTCACTCACACATACCAACATGAGCACTTTCATATCCGTAAAAACGATTTAACACACAACAAAGTAGTGTGCAGGGTGCGAGTGTGTGAGCGAGCGAGTGAGCGAGTGAGTGTTTTGAAAAGGCAGAAGGATACAGCAGAGCAACAAAAAATCCTTTAAAGAACTGTCAGTGTAAATAAGGTGTTTTGCATATAAATGCAATTTGTCATCTTGAAATTGTCACTTGAGAGTTAAAAACATATTTTTCACTTAGGAAATTGCAAAGGAGCGACAGGAAGAACAAACAAAAAAAAAATGCAAACAAAAACGGAAACGTTGAATCAACAAGATACAGATACCATGAATAAAGACAAAAGGCGACCAGGAAAAAACAACCGAACGAACGAACGATGTCGACGAGGACGAGGACAATGATAGAGATGAAGATGACGATGCGGAAAGGTGAAAAAACTTAAATATTTAAAGATAAACCAAGTTTGAAACGGTTGTGGGATTAAACCGACTAACAAAGTGTACTTCAGATTAAATTATATTGTGAACTTTTAATTTGTTTTGTTAAAAGTTGAGCAATTTGCAGTCTGCAGTTTCGAATTGTTTTATTTGGGTAGGATTCAAATTAATCTGGAATGTGACGTGTATTAAGAGAATTTCAAAGAATGAATTCAAGTGACTGTTCTCGAGAGGTAGAGGAATACATATGCAATGGGTTGCTCCTGTTCGCAAATCAATGGTTGATCGGAGACCGAATAATGTATACGAGTCATTTCATGCAAAACGGACGATTTGTTGTTTATTTCAGTTATATGAAAAAATGTATTTTTGGCGAGGTTGATTTCGTATAAATTCAGTATAAAGTCCATTTTCCAGCTATATATACTAAAGGGTGATTTTTTAAAAGCTATAGGAAAGTTTTTCAAAAAAAAAAAACACATAAAATTCAGAAAAATGAATGAAATCTTTATTTGAATCGATAGTACGGTCCATAATTTAATGTTTGAAGATTATTTCATGCAAATGTTAACCTTGACTGCGCCTCAAATGGTCCATCCGCTTAGTCCAATTTTGGCATTTCCACGTTTTTGAGTAACAGAGGCCCAATTGATGCGAACGGCGACGGATCGATAATTGATGGTCATCATTAACACTGGGATATTTTCTTCAGTTCGCACTCTACGTAAGCGTGTTGGTGGTTTAATGTCCAACAATGTAAATTTGGTGCGAAATTTAGTCACAATAGCCCGAATAGCCGCTTCAGTGGGTCGATTAAACTGACCATAAAATTGAAGAAGCGCGCGATGAACTTTCTTAACAGAGCACGCATTTTGATAATAAAATTCAATAATTTGCAAGCGTTTTTCATGGTTAAATTATAGACCAAACTGAAGATGTTTGACAGTGAAACAAAACACGAAACGTGCGTCAGCTGTTTAAACCAGTGTTGCCAAAAAGATAATAGCTAAAAAATCACCCTTTATATACCCTCACTCTCAGAGAACACATCTATGGAAATTACTTAGGGCCGGGCGATTTTGTGGAAGATACTAGAAAGTTCGTGGCTAGCTTCCACATTTATAAAATAATTGTGAAAACATGATCAATTACCAAGTCATAATGGATTTCAGGCACCGGATATAGACATTTGTGTGGGAGGTACAAGAAGGGAAGTGGCTAAAGTAAATATTTTGTTGGCTTACAGTGATAATACAAACATTTTCAAATGAATTTGATTACCCGTGTGATTGTTACACCGGTTACATTTTAAATAAAACGTATGCGATATTGTGTGGGGGGTACCAGAAGGAGTGTGACAATATGGTCCATATTCTACATGAATACAATATCTATAAAAGCATTGCCAAATATCAAATTTCATTGTATTCCGATCATCCGTATAGAAGTTATAGCAGCTTTAATTTTACGTAGTTTAGGGTGATTTGTGTGGGAGGTACTAGAAGGGGAGAGTGACAAAAAAATATGAGTGATTCCGAATATCGGTGTGGAAGTTACAAAGGTTTTAATTAAACATAGGATATGGTCCATTTGTATGTGAGGTACCAGAAGGGGTGTGCCAATTTCGCTCATCTTCGAACTTAAACGTAGCATAGACATGTAAAATAAAGAGATTTTGATAGTCGTAATTTTAAGAGGCTAAACTGGAAAAAGGGATAAAAAGGGTACCAACCAAATGGCCGGAGCTAGCATAATGGAATTCCTCGGCATATACTCGTAAAATAAAATGAATTTTACAAATTCGTACTTTTTGTACTGTGGAATGTTATCCATGTAATGTGGAATGTAATCCATGCTGGAAGTCTGTATGCCTGTATGTATGTATGTTGCGTATAGGACGCCAAACCGGTGGACCGATTCGTCTGAAAATTTTACTGTATCTAACTTCTGGACAGAGGATGGTTCGTGGATATACTAGATCATGATAGGACAAAGGGGGTGGTACCTCCCACACAAAAAATATTTTAAAACTATCAAAAATTTTTCATTTTATCTTCCAAAGCATACGAATAGGGAAAATTAAATGCGAACCCGTGCAACGCCGGGTACAAAATACTAGTATGAAATAAAACATGTCCAAAATCTCCAAAAGTGATACATGTTATTCACAAGAGCCATAACTAATGTGACCATATCATTTTGGGCAAAAATGAATTCAAAAAGCGGGATTGTGCGGGATTTTATAGAAAAAAGCGGGATCATAAAAATCAAAAATACAAAATGCTGATATTTGAATGTATTACAAATTAAACCTTTCTGTGTCGAACAAATTTGATACTGCCCAAAATACCTGATGGTTTTTACATAATGTAGTATCGGTCCTCTGAATATGGGAAAAATATTCATTTTTGTGACAAGCTTATCTTATAGATGATATAGATTTTTCAAATCAATGTAAAATATATTGGGCAAAACAAATAAGCTACCGAGCGTAAACCCGGTCACAATAAATATTTGTTCACATAGCGTCTCCTAAGACAGGAAAAAATATTAATAATATTTGATTTGAACTGGGATATTGTCCTGGCTCAAGAAAAGACTTTTGACATGGTCGAAATGATGATCGTGGTAGTCTGCAGCCAAGTAATAAATGTCACCATGCCATTTGTAAATAAATTTGCATTCTATTAAATATAGATGCAAAATGGTCTTGAGCCAGGACAATATCCCAGTTCAAAAATTATCAAAGCTCCGATTTCAAAATGTTTGACATTTTTATCCTTTTTAGTCGTTCTCGGAAAGTGATATCGAATGGCGAAAATTTAGAAAACAAAAAAAAAATCCCATACGTTGGAACATTTTTTTCCCACTTTGTGAATTTGGATAATATTGGAAAGAATGTAAAAAATTGTTGGCCATTATTGTTTTGATACATTTTTTTACATAATTCCAAAATTTCGTTGTTTATTGTTCATTATGAATTTGTTTTTTCTAGAAAAAGTACTTTTTTAAGTTTATGAAGCGCAATATGTGCTTCGCTGTATATTAGATATATATTAGGATGGGCCAAGAAAATAAATTGCGGTGGTCATCCCTTCAAAATATTTCCGTCTGAACGCTGATTCATGTTTGTAATTTTTTACTGTTGCATTTTTGTCATTTTTTCTGAATTAGTATACTTTATAATATAAAAAATAAAAAGTAGGAATCAAGACCTTTCGCATGATGCCTAAATGATGAATATCGGACGATTTTTTTTGTGAAATAATTTACTACAGGAGATCGATTTTCAGAGCCAAATTTTTCAAACTTTTTTTTATAAAAAATGAAAACACGGCGTCAATTTAAGGTTATTATAAAATACCACCACCAAATACAGTTACTCTCAGACAAAAATCAAAAAATATATATTTAAAGTGTTTCCAAAGGTCTATTAATTCAGAAAAAACAAAATTGACAAAAATGCAACATAAAAAAACCGACGGTGATTTTTTAAAAGCTATAGGAAAGTTTTTCAAAAAAAAAACACATAAAATTCAGAAAAATACATGAAATCTTTATTTGAATCGATAGTACGGTCCATATATTTAATGTTTGAAGATTATTTCATGCAAATGTTGACCTTGACTGCGCCTCAAATGGTCCATCCGCTTAGTCCAATCTTGGTGTACTCTTTCCAACATTTCGGCCGGTATCTCACGAATAAATGATTCAATGTTGTCTTCCAATGTGTCAATTGAAGCGGGCTTGTCTGTATAGACATGAGCTTTAACATACCCCACAAAAAATAGTCTAAAGGCGTTAAATTGCACGCTCTAGGCGGCCAATTGACCGGTCCCGAACGTGAAATAAAATGTTCACCGAACTCGCCTCTCAATAAGTCCATTGTTGCGCGTACTGTGTGGCATGTGGTACCGTCTTGTTGAAACCACATGCCATGCAAGTCAAGCTCTTGCATTTTTGGCAAAAAAAGTTGGATATCATCTCACGGTAGCGCTCACCATTCACAGTTACGTTACGATTCGCATCATCTTTGAAGAAGTACGGTCCAATGATGTCACCAGCCCATAAACCGCACCAAACTGTGACTTTTTCTGCTCTTGCAATGCTTCTGGCTGATATTCACTCCAAATCGACAATTCTGCCTATTTACGTACCCATTGAGCCAAAAATGAGTTTCGTCGCTGAGCACGGTAAAAAATTGGATCTTCGGCTTTCTTGAACAGAGCACGCATTTTGATAATAAAATTCAATAATTTGCAAGTGTTGTTCGTTTGTAAGACGATTCATTGTTAAATTATAGACCAAACTGAAGATGTTTGACAGTGAAACAAAACACGAAACGTGCGTCAGCTGTTTAAACCAGTGTTGCCAAAAAGATAATAGCTAAAAAATCACCCTTTATAACAACTACACTGAAATAATTTTCCTTCATAACATTAATGAAGCGATTTCTTAAATTTAGTTAATTTTTTCTTAATATGTATGAAAAATCATAAAAATCATTTCTTAAAAGAAAATTGTTAATTTAGTAAAACTGAATATGAAGCTAATAAGATCGAAGAAAGATTTCATTGTATTTAAAAAAAACAATTCTTAAAGATTATGAAATATGTCATAAAATATAAGAAATAAAATAGTTGTGTTATGAAATGTCTTCATAAATATAATGAAGGAGTTCATATTTTTTCATAAATCGTATTATGAAAAATAATGAACTTGTATGACAAAAGTTTATCGAATGAAGAAGTTTCTAAGAAATGTTTCATAAATTCTATGACACTTTTCATAGATTTGTGCTTTATGAAACATGTTTCATTCATTTTATGACTTTTTTTGCGACTTTTTAATGAAAATTTTCACTGAGGTTAAGACAACATCATAATAATAAGTAGATAATTCTTTTAGTGCAGCTTTGTCGAGAATATTATTAAAAGGATGCTTTGCAAAGAGAATAGCAAAAACATAATATAAAAAATATAAATGTCGTTCGTCAGTTGCCGTTAAGTAGAAACTATATGAATATTTGACAAATCCACGGGAAGAATTAAAATAGCCATGTTTAGAATATTTATTTATATTTTAAATTTTTCTTTCGTCACCTAAAATGCAAACCTTCATAATTTTACAGGAGAAGCAATAAAACTTTCAAAATATCGACCAGGAACTTCCCAAAAAGGCTCTTAATGTTTTAATGTTTAATTAGGAACGTTATTATGGCTTTTAAATTATTATTACTAATATTATCCGTTCCTTTAAAAAGTAAAGCCAAAGATTATAATAAAGAAAATATTTTAGAATTTGTGGACCTTTAACTATTTTGAGACTAACATTTTTTTAAAGAAATCGTACACTCTTAGCTTCGTACTAGCAACATTTTTCTGCTCCATCATTCTATTTAAATTTCCGGCTGTAGGGCATCAGCATGAATATACAAAATTGTCTAAGACGAGATTTTTGTCTAAAGTCTAAATAATGGCAATTCTTCAAGAAACACAAAAAAGGAGATGCTTTTTCAAGTTGAGCTGCTGCAAAAAAATGCATTTCCTTAAAAATAACACGTACACCACCAAGTCTACCCACACATATCCATAACCACCGGTACCGCGACCACCACCACCATCTACTCCAATATGGCGGGGTAGTAATGATGCTATTCGCCCGTTTTTCTTTTTGCTATAAATGCCGCCGCTGTCATCTTGTTGGTGATGGCGACAACAATGGCATTTACTGCAGCTTCTGCTGAACTAAACATGAAGGAAAATTAATTATGGCACAAAACAATTTATTGTCGCGTCTCTACGCGACATTATGCTACGGCCAAACGACAACAAACCGGCAAAAACACTGCACGAGGAACAACGTGCAACAACCAACGTGCTATTGTGGTTTTGGCAAGAGAGAGAGAGAGAGGAGGAAAAGACGGATGATGTTCAGCCAACAAAATAGTTGAGACGACAATAGCTGAGGAAGGTAATCCTGCACACGCACACACAATTGCACATAGTTCATAGTTCCTTCGTGCTTCAATGAGTCGTAGAAGTGAGTGTTGCAAGACGACATCTTCCAGACCCCCAGACCCAGACATACATAGCTCTGCATACAACGTGTGTTTATTTCACAGTCAAAGCCAACATTTAGCCTAAGTGCACGAGGGTCTTGTGAATAGTTCATATTTTTTTGGATTCCAAATAGATATTTTTGTGGGGTGCCCTCAGCAGCCATTTGAATGAAATTATTTTCCATTATTAACCGGAAGGATTGTACTTTCAAATAAAAAAAATTGAGAAAATATTCAGTATTTTTTTTATGGCATTTTCAAAACAGTTATTTTGCGGACCCTATATATTCTTGATCTTTATCATAAAATTCTAAGACGAGCTGATCGTGTCCGTCTGTTGAAAGCACGCTAGCATCTAAACGAAAGGAGCTAGGATGTCCAAATTTTCTCAGAATACGTCCTATGCGTCTCCACGGTTGGGATTGAAAATGAACGAAATCGGTCCACAGGGAAAAAGTTTCCTCACAAGGACTGAAAATACCCATAATAACCCTTAATATTTATAGTATTTAAGCTTGTTTTTTGAATATTTCTATATTTGCTTGATATTTGTTATGTGTTATGTGCAAGTGATTCTTATTCTTAGGGGGTGAAATGGGACAAAAGGGGATAAAAAAGGTACCTATCAAACGATAACAGCTAGAAACACGAAAATCGGTGTGTAAATTCCTCTAATTGAGTAGATAAATAATATAGAATTATTTTTTCCAAATTCGTACTTTTAAGGGGTAAAATGGGAATAGAAGGATAAAAATGATACCAACCAAACTTCAGCTCCTAGAATAATGAAATTCGGTGTATACATTCATCTGATTGCGTGGACACGTATAATAAAGAGATTTTTCGAAGTTCGTACTGTTAGGCGGTAAAATGGAAAAAGGGGATACAAATTGTACCAACCAAATAGCCGCAGCTTGAGTCATGGAATTCGGAGTATGCATTCCTCTGACTGCGTAGAAACGAAAAAACAGGGTTTTCCAAATTCATACTTCCAAGTGATTCAATGGGAACAAAGGGATACAAATGGTACCAACTAAACGGCTACATCTAGAATAGTGAAATTCGTATGTACATCCTTCTAATTGCGTAAAATAAAGAGATTTTTGGAAATCGTACTTTTAAGGGGGTAAAATGGGAAAAAGGGGGATAAAAATGGTACCAACCAAATGACCGTGGCTAGAGTCATGGAATTCGGTGCACATATTCCTCTGATTGCATAGACGCGCAAAATAGAAAGATTTTTCAAGAGGATTTTTTCAAAAATCGTACTTTTAAGAGGTAAAATGGACATAGAGAGATACAAATATTACCAACCAAACGACTACTCCTGGAATAATGAAATTCGGCGTATGAATTCCTCATTCCTTCCGTACATACGAAAAATAAAAAGGTTTTTCCAAATTTCATGCTTTCAAGAGATACAATGGGAACAGAGGGATAAAAATGGTACTACCTAAACGGCTGCTACGAAAATATACGAAAAATTAAAAGGTTTTTTCAAATTGCATACTTTCAAGAGATACAATGGGAACAGAGGGATAAAAATGGTACCACCTAAACGGCTGCAGCTGGAATGATAAAATTTGGTGTGTACATCCCTCTAATGGCTTATACACGTGAAATAAAGATACTTTTGAAAGTCGTAAAGGGGTAAAATGGGAAAAAGGGGATACAAATGGTACCAACCAAATGGCTGTAGGTGGAGTCATGGAATTCGGTGTATACATTCATCTGACTGCATAGACTCGCAAAATAAAAGGATTTTTTCAGCAACGTTATCTTGCACTGTGTGCGTGAGAGGTAATTGCGAGATAGAATGGAAATAAAACCAACCAAACGCCTGTAGCTGAAAATTTTCCCACTATCCCTCATTAGTGAGGATATTTAAGATGTTTTGAAAATTGCCACTTTATATTTATTTTTGTGTGGTTTCATGTAATTGATTTTTTTTTCATATTGATTTTTATAGTGATCAGTAATATATATGTACAAATTTTCACCATTCCAGGTCTAAAAACGCGTTTGCCACGCCCACTCCGCCTACAAAACGAAAATCCAAATTTCGGCATCAAATGGATCTTTCTCAAGGTCAGTACTATATATGTATCAATTTCCAGCCTTCTAGCTATCAAAAACACTTTTGCCACGCCCACTCCGCCCACAAAACGAAAATCCAAAATACACCATCAAATTCATCTTTCTCGTGATCAGTAATATATGTTCCAATTTTCTACCTTCTATCTCAAAAAACACTATTGCCACGCCCACTCCGCCCACAAAACGAAAATACTAATTTCGGCATCATTTTTATCATTGTCGTGATCAGTAATATATACGTTCCAATTTTGCTGCCTTCTAGCTCTAAAAACACTATTGCCACGCCCACTCCGCCACAAATCGATAATACTAATTTCTGCATCAAATTGATCTTTCTCGTTGTCAGTAATATATAAGTAAGGTTTTATAATATTAATAGTGATAGGGAAATAGGAATAATAGGGATTAATAGGATTAAACGAAAATCCAAATTTCGGCATCAAATAGATATTTCTCAAGGTCAGTACTATATATGTGCCAATTTCCAGCCTTCTAGCTATTAAAAACATTTTTGCCACTCCCACTCCGAACACAAAACGAAAATCCAAAATACGCCATCAAATTCATCTTTCTCGTGATCAGTAATATATACGTTCCAACTTTCTGCCTTCTAGCTCAAAAAACACTATTGCCACGTCCACTCCGCCCACAAAACGAAAATCCAAATTTCGGCATCAAATTGATCTTTCTCAAGGTCAGTACTATATACCAGCCTCCTAGCTATCAAAAAGACTTTTGCCACGCCCACTCCGCCCACAATACGAAAATCCAAAATATGCCATCAAATTCATCTTTCTCGTGATCAGTGATATATACGTTCCAATTTTCTGCCTTCTAGCTCAAAAAACACTATTGCCACGCTCACTCCGCCCACAAAACGAAAATACTAATTTCGGCATCATATTCATCATTCTCGTGATCAGTAATATATACGTTCCAATTTTGCTGCCTTCTAGCTCAAAAAACACTATTGCCACGCCCACTCCGCCCACAAAACGAAAATACTAATTCCTGCATCAAATTGATCTTTCTCGTTGTCAGTAATATATAAGTAAGGTTTTATAATATTAATAGTGATAGGGAAATAGGAATAATAGGGATAGGGATTAATAGGGATTATTTTTTCAATATTTTTATTTGTTTTAGTTGGGATATATTAAAAATTAGCATTTTCCTGTAATGTTATTACAACATTTATACTATTTCACACTTATGTTAGCCGTGTTTTAATTTTTTTTCTAGATTTAGGCTATATCGTGTTATCATATTCCATCATATTTAGGAAAACGTGCCTAACTTTCTATCATATAGAAAATACCAAAATATTTGTTTGGTATATGATTGCTGACGAAATAAGGAATATTTTTGATAGATTTGTTTCAGAAACTAAGAAAGAGAAAGTTGAAATAAATGCAATTGCAACCGCGAATTTTGAATTTTTCCAACAATCACAGTTTTTTCGCGACTTACTACATTTAAAAATCAGCTGGATCCTGTGGATAGATCGCGAAAAAATTACAAAACAGAAATGCCATGCATACGAAATCATTTTAGCCATATCTCCAACGAAAAAACAAATTTGAATTTTTCATTTACAGAGCTCTACCGAATCTTGCAATAAACATGGGCCAAATTTAATCCTAGTAATTTTATTGTAAAGGGTGATTTATTAAAAGCTATAGGAAAGTTTTTCACAAAAAAAAAACACACAACATTCAGAAAAATGCATGCAATCTTTATTTGAATCAATAGTACGGTCCATATAATTTAATGTTTGAAGATTGTTTCATGCAAATGTTGACCTTGACTGCGCCTCAAATGGTCCATCCGCTTAGTCCAATTTTGGCATTTCCACGTTTTTGGGTAACAGAGGCCAAATTGCTGCGAACGGCGACGAACCACGCCGCCAAGATTTGACGGAGTTCTAACTCAGTCAAATCTTACTAGCAAAATAGACAACCCACTTAAAATTACAAAAGAAAATATAAATGTCGACTTAGACAACCTACTGCTGTGAAATATATTGATCTTTCTTTGAATTTGGTAGCCCATTATATGATGACTGCTATAGAAAATTGAATGATTGTATTTTGATTTGAAAGTCGCATTTATATAAGTCAGTTCCAGTACGTGTGGCCATGTGTTTCTATAAATAACAATGAACAACAGCTCCTCTATTGTGCTTCTTTAGTGTGTCCAAGTAGGTAGAATATTATTATTCTTGGGAAGGATTATGATATTCAAGCCTCACATGAAAAGCTGCAATTGAAAAAATATTTATTAAATTCATCCATATTACACATTTTTGGGAATGGATTAACAATCCCAAAAAATTATTGTATGGGATAACAGTTAGGGTGTCCAACCACGATTAATTGAATAATTTTTGTCAAATATTTTTTCGAATAATAAAAAAGCATTATTTTCGAATAACGAATAATTCGAATAAATTGTCCCAAATAATCGATTAATCTATATTAAAAGTTTTGCCTTAAAAAATAATGAAATCGTCATATGCTTTGTATGATAAATTGATTTTGAATAGCCGGTTTGGTCCATTTGGGTAAAAAACTATGAAACACCAAATATAAAACCACAATTTTTTCGATTTTTGATTTGTATGCTCCACAGATATTTAAATAAGGATTTATCCGACTTCATTTAAAAATAGCAAATACTGGCCAATAGCTTCGGAATTATTTGAAATTTAAAGAATAGTAAATTCATAGAAAAAATTAGGTTAACACCGCGATATTAAAGTCAGTTCTGTTATAAATCATATGATCCATATTCGAAAAAAGTCAATGGATAACTTCTGATATTATGCTCATTTAAGGGAAGGTTCTTTATTTTGATAAGATATTAAGATTTCTGTCAACTTCTAATGAATTTCGAATTTGATATTACAATTTTTAAATAAAATCAGATACGTAATAAACGTTCAATATATAGTTGAACTACCCGTAAACTGACGTGTCTTGTCTATATAACTCTTATTAATTATATTTTATTTAAGTAGACAATTGTTCGATTAATCGGTTAATCGAATAACTCTCGACTTCATTATTCGATTAATTGGAATTTCTTTTTCAAATAAACGATAAATCGATTAACATAAAAGTCAGAATAATTGGATACCCTAATAATAATATTAAATTATTGGAACATTGGCTAATATTATCGAATATTGAACTACTTGGCAAAAAATAAAAGAAAATTGTTGCTTCCGTTTTTTCAAAATTGTCAAATCGAATGACAGAACGGCAAATCAGCCGAAAGCCGCCGCCGCCGCCGATAATTATGGTTCGGCTTGTAACTCTGTTTGTAAGACGATTCATGGTTAAATTATAGACCAAACTGAAGATGTTTGACAGTGAAACAAAACACGAAACGTGCGTCAGCTGTTTAAACCAGTGATGCCAAAAAGATAATAGCTAAAAATCACCCTTTAGTTCAAGTTTTTTCTACTTTTTTAGAGACCAAATTTTAAATGGTTGTTAATACTTAACTTAGGCAGATAGAAGCTTGAAACTATAACTATTTTTAGCACATATTCTCTCCGTTAATTTGCCACTTATACCAGTTGCATAGGGTGCGAATAAATATTAAAAAAAAAAATAAAAAATTGTATCCTTTAGAAATTTATAGTCCAGGATGAGAAAATGAATGGGCAGCCATTAAGGATAAATGTTGTGCAAACCATTCAGAGACAAATAAAGCGTTGAAACATGAAATCGAAGTTGCCATTGAAGAGATGCGAGCCGAAACAATCGAATATGCACTGAAAAATTGGGTTGATCGGGTGAGGTACTGCCGAGCCACACGTGGTAGTCGTACGTACGATATTGTGCTCCATTATTAAATGACAAATTTCAACCTTTCCAATAAAACCAGAAATTTGAAAAATAATCAGTAGTTTTTGTATAGCCGCACAGTAAAAAGTTTTGGTTTAATTTTTAAACTTAGCGGAGTTAAATTTAAACTTCTTTGGAATTAAATTTAAAATTAATTCTAAAATAGTTTATATTTTAAACCATATGGTACAAATTTAAATACTTCAGGGAATTGTTTTAACACCATGAGAAATTTGAGAGTTTTTTAATGCTTACTGGGTATAAAAATAACACCAACATTTGATTTAAATATTTCTATAAAAGAAAAAACAATTCCATTTGGTTTAAATATAACACCAAAAAAAGGCATTAGAAATTTGTTTCTCTTTAGTTTATTACTTTAAGTTTAATTTTAACACCAAAAAAGAATTAAATTTCTCTCATAGAAAAATTGTATTCCTTAAAGTTTAAAAACAACACCTTGTAAGGTATTAAAAACAGCTGTTAAGTTGTGTCTCTCTCGTGAGTTTACTTGTTTTGGTTTACAAATATAACAAGAAAAAGATTAGTCATACAAACAAAGTAAGAAAAAAAGCATTATAATGTTCGTCAAAGTTAAAAGTGGTGGAAAATTTTACATAATTAAGATTTCTGATCCAGAAAGTGAGGTTTTCACTCCGAAAGGAATACTACTTTCAAGTGAGTATTGCCTACAAGCGTTTACCAATTAAATACTTTGTTAATTAAAGTTTTTCAATGTTAGTTATAAACAAGCTGAATCTTAATGTAGAAGGCAGAGAACTTGTGTTAAAAGATCGCGACGGTGCCGACATTGATTTTGAGGAGCTGGCAGGAATAATATCGCAGTACAGTTCCTGTAGTTGTTTTTTTGTAGAGTTTTGCTGTGAAGAAACAACTTCAACAATCAGCAGCATAAATTTTAAGAAGGTAAGTAGAAATCTGTTTGATTCCTTTCCTTTTTTGTGATATGTATAACAAATATTGCAGGAAATAGAATGTTATTTAAAAAATGGAGAAAAATGCAATATTTGATGAATATTCAACAAAGGGAACATTAAGCGATAGCTCTCGACGTTGTGTGGTACGTGAATCCATCAATTTTTTGCGCCAACGAAGTGGCAATTATCCGAATCGCGAGGACAAGATTGCATTAGCAGAAGCAATAATACATCTGTTCCCGGCTTATAAAGTTGAAAACAGCAATTGTGGTGGCATTGTAAGTATTTATCTTTATTTATAAAGTTCGATTGTTGCTTTCAATTTTTAAATTCTTTATATTAACTTGACTTGTCTGCGCCTGGCCGGCTGGCTGGCGGGCAAAACTTTGGATTGATTTTTAACATCTTTCCCGTGATCCAATCAAGCTGAAGTTTTGCAGGCAGACTATTGGCGAAAATAAAAATTAACTGTCAACATCTCAGGCTCCTGGGTCACGGAATATGGTACCACCCATACAATTTTTTTTTTGCTCCTATTTATTTGATATATCTGGATAAAAAAACAAACGTTGTGTATGTTGTGTGCCATATATAAAGAATTTATAGTCAAAAACTGTGTTTTTAACTTGTTTAACTTTTTTAGGATCTATTTTTTAACCCGGAAACTAATACTGGTTATTTAGTTGCAAAATTAAAAAATTTTAATTCGAAGAGACGCAAGTTGACGACAGCATCTGCAGAACCTGAAAAAAGCCTTATTAACACCCGATGTTCTACCACAATAAGAAATTGTATTACTTAATTTATGTTATTATGAAATAAGTGAAATATATATTAAAAAACTAACCATTAAATTTGTTTTATTTATTAAATTTTATAGAAATGGTGTTAGTTTTACACCTGCCTATATTAAAAGCAACACCCTTTTAGCATACAATTCATTTGGTTGGGTATTGAAATAACACCAATTCGAGAATATAAAACATTCCGAATAGTATTAATCAAATTCTTATTAAGAATAAAAATAACACTTAGTTCGGTGTATAACTTATTCCACAGGGCATTAAATAAATTCCTAGTTAGGTATTAAATATAAATATTTTGGTTTTATTTGAACACCAAAAAGGTTTAAGCCGTAATACATATTGGTGTTATTTTAATGCTCTAAAAAAATAAGAAACAACTCTCTCTCTCTCATTCTCTCTCTTTCAATCTCTTTAAAAGTATTCCATAATGGAATAGATTTAATACTTTTTTGGATTTGTTATATATAAACACCGGCTCGGCATTAAAATTAAACCAAAACTTTTTACTGTGCGATTTTAATTTAAAGTTTAAAATGGTCCAAACTGTAACTGATCTGTTGCCAGCCTTCTGTAAGCTATCTTCTTAAGATCCCGTCTAATGATGTATTCTTTATTTCCTTATTTTCCACCCCTCGTAGTACTCTTTAGCATGAAATTCTTCCACTTTACCTTCGTTCCGTGCTCACAATATTCACAGGCACAAATAGTTATTTACACTTCCTCCCCTAATATCTCAACCCTTTGAATTGGCGGGCCTTTCAATGAATGTCCCTTAGCCTCCCTTGGCTTCTTTTTCCTATTCACGTGCCCACTCCCTTTCGACTCGGTTATGAAAAATGACTTGCGGTAAGTACAGGTCTCTGCTTTTGTTGTTGCTTCTAATTCTTTTAATAACATTAATAAATTGTATGAATTATCGTCGTCTGTTAAACGCGAACGTTTTTTCCGTTTTCTCATTTTCCCGCGCCTTATATATGTATTTATATATATATACATAAATATATTTTAAGTACAATATGAACTTACGTCCGCACAAATTATGCAAAACTCGATGTGTCGTATTCTGTTCAACCCACACCAACCCCTGTACTCTTCACATTTTGTCCACCACCAGGAAAGGTGAGCAAAACCATTCACATAAACAATCACTTCAAGTACTTGTTCGTCCTTCGCACTTGTACTATTGTGTCCTGGGCCTGGTGTTGTCTTGAACTGGCGGGAGAAGATGATTTATGGTTGCAAAGATGGTGGTGGTGGGTGACTGTTGGTGGGTGGTGGTTACTGGTGGTAAAAAGTAATTTTCCCTTTTTTGCATAATGAATAAATTCACTTGAAATCGATTTAAGTGCTAATAATTTGCTAATTAGAATTCACTATGCCTTGAAACAAGTGGTGCCGTGTTGGGGTCGACCGTACTAGGGGAGTGAGGCCTGTTGAGTTTTCCAATTAAGTTTATTGATTTATTGCGGGGCGACACTTCTGTATTATTAAAGAATTATTCATCATTTTCATTGTGACCTATGCTGGCCTCAGGTGCAAAGTATTTAAATGCTGTTTGTTATTCGCTACGGTAGGCGAATGCTAATTTTCTAATTTTCCTATGGTACGTGATGCCTTTAACCCTCCCCAACTTTGCAGCATTGTAGTTGTATTCAACACATTTGCGTCACAGTTGAATTCATGGAATCGAAGTTCAAGTTCAGTTATGGTGAAAGGAGTCACTTGACCTGGAAGTTTTTTGAATGTGGTATCTGTAAAAAAAGGAAATCTTCCAACATTTTTATTTATTTATTTTACACAATTTAAAATTAAATAATATAATAAAATAACAATTTTAAATTTAAACCAATATAATATCCATACAGATAATCGGAATCAGTTGCAATTTTATATTTTCGAAAGTGTTTTACAAAATAAATGTGAAATGATGCCATGGTGTATAAAACAGGATTTTCAAAAATAATTCAGTAACATTGAATGGAAGAGATGTCTTTACGAAATTTCACTTGCAGTTTCTCACATGATGTCATGTACAATTTTAAAATGGCTGGCAAACTGCGCAAAATATCCGTTTATTTGGTATTTAATTGTAATACCGATAACACATATAATTTAGACGGTGTATTAAGAGTGAGATAAAGATTAAGAGATATTGAATTACAAAAAGTCCCACTTTTTTTAGAATTTTTTTGAGTTATGATCTCAAACATTTTGTCAAAAGTCTACGTAACACGTTTTCCGATGTATTTTGAATTATATATATTTTTGAAAAATTTATGTATATGAGTCAAGTGGTGCGGTTTTGACCTCGATAGCTGTGTTTGTTTTGAAAGATTGTGTATGTATTCTTCTCAAAAAAGTCTGATCAATTTATAACTTGTTCCCCAAAAAGCAGACAGCACTATTTCGCTTCCATTTTTGATCTTCCAGGTATGGTCAACAATTCAATAATATGTAATCGTGTTGCCTTTTGAAAAACACTTTTGAGATACCTCATATGAAATGAAATGTATACAATTTCTAAAACGGGTGAATTAAATATCACAAATGTGTATTTTATTTCTTCATCTCGATTGTGGATCAATGTCCATGGATAAAATTAAATGTTTCCATTAGTAATCAGTGCTTTGTATTTCGAGTATTGATTCTCGAAATAAATATTATGTATATTAGAGTGTTTTATGTGTTCTCCCAAAATATTTCGCGTTTATCATTGTCCATTCGTGAGCTGGACGCGTTCAAAATAACCTCAATAATTCAGGTTTTTCTTGAATAAAATTTACCATGAGAATGGCATTGAAGAAAAAACCGCTAAAAATAAAATCCGACCCGAGCCTTATCAAACTTGCAATATGGCCCAAAATAAAGGACAGATTTATACTATTTTAGTGAAATTTTTGATGCATTTTTTATAAAAACCGCAATAATATATGGTTTGATAAGGCACCGACCAGATTTAAATTTCTAGCAGGTTTTTTCTAAATACAATTCTCACCGTGAATTTTATTTAAGAAAAACCTGATTAGTAGAGGTTATTTTGAACGCGTCCAGCTCACCAACGGAAAATGATAAAAGCGAAAATTTTTTTATGGTTTTAAATCTCTCCTTCCATGTGTTACAGTTTTTTCTATCCCTAATACGCTCCTACACTGTAGTGAGGGTATAATTTTCACAGCTTAAGAAAGAAACGTGCAAACAATTTTCTACTTTGTATAATTTTTTGTAGAAAAATTGTTTCCATTTTGTGATTGACTACGTATAAATGGATTTTTTTAATTTGTACAAGATGTTTAAATCGTAGCGAAAAGTTAGTGTAAATATACCTCTGAATACGTAGCGATTCTTCAATGGTTGTGAGCGTTTACAAACGATTTACGCTGGAAGTGATATCCTTACACTAAGACAATTTCCAAATATAAAAACAGTTTGAATACCGATACAAAATACTGTCAATACCATACCATTTTTCCGCATACGAAGTAGCGGGTACTTGCTAGTGTCTTATATTTACCTTTTAAATTAAATTTGAAGTATTATTTCGATATATATGGTATAAACGTATTAGTTGCCTTGCCTTATAAACGTGGAAATAATTTAATTGTAAAATAATTTTTTCAATATCTGTATTTGTTTTGGTTTGGCTATATTAAAAAAATATATTTTCCTGTAATATTACTGCACTTCTACGAAAATCGACAACCTCAGTGGAATGCAATCCATGGTGGAGGGTATATATGAAGTTCGGCCCGGCCGAACTTAACGCCCTTTTTATTTGTTTATTTTACTTATAATCCAAAAAATGGTTTCTATCTCTCCGTTAGACTTTTACAATTCTATTTATTTGATTTGCGAAATGATTACACTAATTTATTTTTTACCGTCTATGTGAGTTTGGAAAAAAAAGTTTTGCAAAAACAACCAAAATTTCAGTGAATTTAGGTATGCACATGTCTTCGTTAGTTTATTAACATAAGGTATGAAAACAATAAAAAATCTATGAATAAGTAGTGGATGGAAAACCTAAAATATATAAAATCTTTATTGTAGCGTGAGATTATACAATAAAAAATACTTAACTCCATCAACTACTTTCTGGTAAATAATTTACCTATGTATCTTAATTTATTTGGAAAATACAGCCTTACAATGTCTCAGATCCCACGAATTTGTTTTTTGCAGTTGAAAGCAAACAAATTGGGCTACTTCTAATGATAAAATAATGAAAATTAGTTCATAAAAAATTAATTATATGTGACCTGGTCTACGGAAAGGGCTTAGGTGTCAAAAAATCAATTTTCACTTTTTGGTTGATTCGGATGGAAGATGAGATGCTTTTTCACGTGGTGAAAAGCAGAAAGTCCTAACTTGCTTAGAAGTGTACTAAAAATGTAGAGAAAGAAGAGTAAAAATACGACAAAATATAACTTGTTCGTAATGTTCCACACTAGCAACTTACACGATGAACTATAATAATATTCCGACCAACAACAACACTTACTGGACGTCCGGCGCGGAGAACAATTAACGAGATAATGAGAAACTGACGAAACGAGTTGCTTACTTTTAACAGCTTTTTCACAGAAAACTAGTTTTCGCACGTAAGCTCCCTTTTCGTAGACCAGGTCACATATTATTATTTTATTTTTTATTGCCAAAACGAATATTTTTTTAATCCACAAGGAAATACCTTTCAAACTCATATTCACTTGTCAAGATATCTTAACTATGCCAGAAGTTATGGAATTTAGAAAACGTCACCGTGCGTGGTCGCTTCAACACTGTATTCTTCTTTCTTTGTAAACTTTATGATCAGCAAATCAGTCAAAATACAAGACTTTTTTCGTTGATCCGCTCTGCATAAAAATCCCATATATATTTCATCCATGCGGTGTATTCAGTGGGATGGACAAATATTTTTATAATTATAAAACAGGAAAAATAAATAAACATTTTGTAAAGGGCAGAACAAGGGCTTTAATGATATAATATTTTATGCTTCAACAAAAAAATCATAAAAGAGTATATTTATGAAAAGGGGTAATTCCATTGAAAACCCGACAATGGTATCATCTGAAAGATTTTCACTTTCCGAATCTGTACGTAAAGAAGAATGACTTCAGAAATTAAAAATATTTTTTATCCGGCAGAAACAATAATAAACAATTAAAAAAGGCGTGAAGTTCGACCATGTCGAACTTTATATAACCTCCACCATGGTTTGCATTCCACAGAGGCTGTCGATTTTCGTAGAAGTGCAGTAATATTACCAAAACAAATACAAATATTGAAAAATTAACTTTATAAATAAATATAATATTTGTATTACTTCAAACCACGCTTATAAGGCAAGGCTATCAATACGTTTATACCATATACATATATCGAAATAATACTTCAATACAAATCAAAAAATAAATATTCTTATATGTATATCTTCAAAAAAGCTTAAATACCATAAATATTAGTAGATAGTGGGTGCTACAGTTGGTTGTATTTTTAATTCCAAAAGCGCAAATTTTAAAAATCCATTATCTAGTGCAAAATAACCTAACATCATGATTCAACCAATTTTTGTCGTAAAAGTAAAAAGTACGAATTTCGAAAATTTCAAAGGAATGTATAGACCGAATTCCATGATTCTAGCTGCGGCCGTTTGGTTGGTGTCATTTTTATCCCCTTTTTCCCTATTTTACCCCCTGAAGAGTACGACTTTCCAAAATCTCTTTATTTTACGTGTCTACGCAATCAGAGGGAATTCATCATTGCAGCTGTAGTCGTTTAGTTGGTACTATTTTATCCCTCTGTACCCATTGTATCCCTTATTTTTCGTGTCTACGCAGTCAGGGGAATGTATACTCCGAATTGCATGACTTTTTATCCCCTTTTTCCATTTTAACGCCAAAAAGTACGAATTTCGAAAATTCCGTTTATTTTACGTGTCTACGCCATCAAAGGAATGTATACACCGAATTTCATTATTTGAAGTGCTGCCGTTTGGTTGGTACCATTTTTATCCCTCTATTCCCATTTTATCCCTTAAAGTACGAATTTGGAAAAAAATATATTATGTATCTACTCAATTAGAGGAATGCGCACGTCGAAGTTCGCGTTTCTAGCTGTTCTCGTTTGATATGTACCATTATTATCCCATTTTGCCCCCTACGATGCACGTTTTTGTTTTAGGAGGAATGCGCATACGCAATATGAAGTAAGTACAAGCCGATATCTCGAAAAAATAAGCTTAAATACTCTAAAATATTACGAGTTATTATGGGTATTTTTAGTCCTTGTGTGGGAAAAAATTTTCCATTTGGGCCGATTTCGCCCAGTGTCAATCCCAACCGATCTACGACTATAAGACGCATTTGTGGAAAATTTGGATGTTCTAGCTCCTTTCGTTTAGATGGTAACGTGCTTTCAACAGACGGACGGATATCACTAAATCGTCTTAGAATTTTATTACGACCAATAATATATGGGGCATTCCACGACAAATCGGACAAATAAGAAAAAAAATATTTTTGTTTTCCTCCATTTTTTACATTTTTTAGTATCCACTAAAAAACACCCCCTGACATACTTTGAGTTTTTTCTGATTACTCGTTAAAAAGATATAGCTTTTTTAAAAATCGTTAAATAGTAGTTCTTTTTCAGTCTTTTGCTCATAACTTTGTCAATAATGGTCCGAATTGGATATTATTTTTTTTAGTATTTTTGTTTTTTTGAAGTACTTTTCAGAAAAAATATTGAAAAAATATTCACAATGTTTTTATATACAAATTTTGATATTTTAAATGAAAACTTCATTTTTTACTTGTTTGTACTCTTCGATTTTCTCGAAATTTTTTTATTTAAACATCTATTTATTCTGTACATTTTGAGGCTTGGTTGAAAGTGGGCCTATATAAATTACTATGCTTTTTTATTTATTTTTTTCGTGTTTCCAAATTTTCAAAAAATTGAAAAAAATTAAAAAACATAGTCGATATTTCAAGGTGTTACAAACGGAATGGCAATGTTAGTATACCTGGAGGTAGAGAGTATAAAAACGACAGAAAGTGAAGCTTCATTTGCACTTTTTTCTTTATAAGTTTATAACTTCTGATTGATTGAGCAACACATTTGCACAAATGTTCCCACTCTGTCTCATATGGAATCCAAATCCCAGTGCTAGCAAACAATACCTATTCAATTTGGATAAATCTCACGAAAAATTAAACTTAAAGCAACGTCCGAAAATTGTCACAGCATACCATTAAGGACAACTAAATAAAACCCTCAGAAGAAAAAATTGTGACCGAAGCGTTAGCAAACATTTGTACAATTGCGATTAACTTTGAGGGCACAACAACCTCCAACCAAAATTTGCTAACGAAACAATTGTTTAAGCCTTTTTGTTACGGTTAAAGAGAAATCAACAAAACCCGAAAAAGAGAAACAGAAAAACTAATTCTAATCTTAATTTAAAATCTTTAAATAGTTTCATTGTCATTACGGTGCTCAACAAAGCGAAACAAACACACAACCGTCCGTCGACTTTTTTTAAGATTTTCCAAAGAAAAGCCCTACGACGAACAGAAGGACAGAGAGGAAAGCCAACATCAACTTTAGCATTGTTGGCTTTAATCCGCCTTAGAAATCTGCTTATGTCGACCATGCTCCACATTCGGTCGGTTGGTCGGTTGGACGGTCTTTCATCCCAGCCCATCCCAACAGTAACACAGCCCAGCCCCAGCCCAGTGGTGCTATGTTGGTGACACTGTGACCATTGTGTTGCTACTTCGTCGTCCTGCTGCTGTCCATGATTCAGCCGCTGCTGCTGTTGTTGTTACTGTTAATGTTGACCTTAGTAGTGGCATGCCTGACTTTCATTTGTGCCACTGTGGCTGTGGTGTGAGTGGTGCGTGTGTGTGTAAAAACTGAAACGTTTTCCTGGCCTCAATCTCGCTCTGCACGAAAATTGTCCCTCTATCAAATCATGTTTCCCTTTAATCTCTTCCCGCGTTTCGTTTGTGCATTTCTGAAAGGAATTGCCGAGAAAAAAGTCAAAGTTTTTTAAAAATATCCGAGAATAGTTACAAAACGACCTCACCGAACGAATGAAACGAAATTGGTCACAAATAAAATACAAAAGAAAATTGTTGAGGTCTTTTCGTTTACGCCGACAGTCTGGCGCTACGAAATTATGACAGTCAATCATTTTCTTGTGACAATGAACATCGAAACATTCTATGCAATAGAGTGCTGTATAAGATACGGAGTATAATGGCACCTTATTTTTCATTTTTTTTTTAAATGAAATAAAAATTGTTTAGTGCTGTAAAAAAATACATAATATTTAGGACCGGGAAAGGTTGCCAATTTCTCAATACTTCAGTAACATAAAATTTGAAACGGGACTTCAAAAGGCACATTTCAGTCACTCTTGCATTTGGATCTCGACTCTAATTATGGAGATTGTGCAAAACTACTTCGAAATAGCCCATACTAGCCTAACAGACTTTAAGACAATAGCTGAAGCCTAATATTGAGACCACAGATATGAAACAGACACAGAGTATCCAATGATTCCAGCAGAATCCAAGTTTTCTGAAAATCTCATAAAATATTCTTCTTTAACATATATTAAAAAATAAGTAAAAAGAACGTTAATTTCGGCCGGGCCGATTCTTAAATACCCTCCACCATGGATTACATTCCACAGAGGCTGCCAATATTACAGAAGCGCAGTATCTCTATCCTTATTTATTTACAAAAGTACAAATTTTGAAAATATATTATCTTTTACGTACCGTAACTTGATGATTCTTGTCATTTGCCAGTTTTATCACTTTTCCCATTTTGCCGTAAAAACCAAAGTAATAAAGTAAGAATTCTTATTATTCTTATTTTGAGTATATATGCAGTCAGAGGAATGTATACAGTGAATCCATGATCCCTTAAAAGTGAGACTTCAGGAAATCTCGTTATTCTACATGTCCTCATAGAAGGATGTACACACCGAATTTCATATTTCTAGCCGTTTCCATATCATTGGTACCATTTTATTCCTTTTTGTCCCATTTCATCCGCTATATTCTTTATTTACTTTTTTGTACTTTCACACTAGAAATTGCATATAAAGCAGAATTTAAAAATGCTTAAATAATTTAAATAAAATTTTTAAATTTTTTTCCCTCAGGGACGATTTCGCTCACTTCCAATCCTAACCCGTCTGCAACCATAAGACACATTTACAGAAGGCACCCCGTGGATCATTTCGTTCTTATAATATACAGACGGACATGGCTAGATCGTCTTCGAATTGTACAACGACCCAAAATATGAATATTTTATTTTTTTATTTATTTATTATGAATTACAATACAAAGTAAATTTATATTCTAATTTTGGGTCCAGGGATTGAGCCGGGGTGACTGAGACCATTGTAGCTAGTTATTGCAGCGACAGACCAGAGCCTCTGGTGGGAATCGAACCCACAACCCCCACGCTGATAGCCGAGCACGCTACCAACTCGACTACCGGGGCGCCCTAAAATATGAATATTTCAAGGTGGTCGTAGGGTGGAGGGTATAAAAACTTCAACGATGCAGGTCTGCCACAGTTTTCAAAAAATTTCAAAAAAATCTGAATCTAATCTAAATCTAAGACCAACATAAATCTTGCAATACCAATAGCTTTTACAAAATTTCATCCAAATCATAAGACATTCGAAGAATTCTCATTTGTGTACGATGGAATCCCTTATTAGCGACAACTCATGCAAACGGCCAAGCAATTTCGAACGGTCGGTAGCACTATCTAAACCTTATCGAAAAAAAAAACAATTTAAATAGAATTGGTTTCTCATGAGGCTGAATAAAATTCTAACAAATATTATAAGAACCACACTACACCATTTTCAAGTGTAATTCAAAAGACACCATTTGAACTTCAAAAATTCCATTTGAAATTCAAAAATATCATTTGAAATTCAAAACTCATCGTTTGAAATTCAAAACTCGTCATTTTTAATTCAAAAGACACCATTTGAAATTCAAAAGTCTTCATATGAAATTCAAAACTCATCGTTTGACATTCAAAACTCGTCATTTGAAATTCAAAAGTCGTCATTTGAAATTCAAAACTCGTCATTTGAAATTCAAAACTCGTCATTTGTAATTCAAAATACACCATTTGAAATTCAAAACTCGTCATTTGTAATTCAAAATACACCATTTGAAATTCAAAACTCGTCATTTGTAATTCAAAAATGTAAACAAAATTATTTAAGAAAAATATACATTAGGTGGGGTAGCATTTAATTTTTCTGCAAATTTGCAGAAAAAATTCTGCAGTTTTGAAAAGAGATTTAATAAATTGATAAGCAACTAATAATTATAATAATGTAAAATGTCGTTTACTGCATCTGCATATAATTTATAAGGACTTGCTTTTTACTTAAGGTCGGATTATTTGTGTGGTAGGTACACCAAATCATAACTATTTTATAGGTATAAAGGATTGTAAAACCATTTCCAATATTAAATTGTTACTGATCAGTTTTATTTTAACCAAAGCTTATGTCAATTTGTGTGAGAGGTCTTACGATACCGCTCATATTGCAGGTGTATATAACGTATATGAAAAATTTACAGAAATAAATAAATGCTACCTAATCTAATGTATATTTTTCATAAATAATTTTGTTTACCGTTTTTGAATTGCAAATGGAACAATTCTTGAATTACAAATGGAATAATTTTTGAATTTCAAATGAAAACTTTTGAATTTCAAATGGTGTCTTTTGAATTACTTATGACGATTTTTGAATTGCAAATGACGAGTTTTGAATTACAAATGATGGCTTTTGAATTAGAAATGAAATGAGTTTTGAAATTCAATTGACATTTTCTGAATTTCAAATGGAATTTTTGAATTTCAAGTGATATTTTTTGAATTGCAATTGGAATTTTTGAATTTAAACTGCTGTCTTTTAAATTTCAAATGGTGTCTTTTGAATTACTTATGACGAGTTTTGAATTACAAATGATGGCTTTTGAATTTCAAATGATGTCTTTTGAATTACAAATGACGACTTCTAAATTTCAAATGTTGTCTTTTGAATTACAAATGACGAGTTTTGAAATTCAATTGACATGGAATTTTTGAATTTCAAGTGATATTTTTTGAATTACAAATGGAATTTTTGAATTTCAGCTGGTGTCTTTTGAATTTCAAATGGTGTCTTTTGAATTACTTATGACCAGTTTTGAATTACAAATGATGGCTTTTGAATTACAAGTGACGAGTTTGGAATTTCAAATGATGTCCTTTGAATTACAAATGATGTTTTTTGAATTTCAAATGATGTCTTTTGAATTACAAATGACGAGTTTTAAATTTCAAATGTTGTCTTTTGAATTACAAATGACGAGTTTTGAAATTCGATTGACATGGATTTTTTGAATTTCAAGTGATATTTTTTAATTGCAAGTGGAATTTTTGAATTCCAACTGGTGTCTTTTGAATTTCAGGTGATGTCTTTTGAATTACAATTGAAAAAGGTGTAGTGTACTATATATATATCTTTAGTAAAATTTAACGAATATGACAAAATTGATGATTTTTTTTTTGCATTATGTTACTCCTACATGTAATGGGCCCCTTTGTGATCCTCTCTCATTGCAGCTGCGTCGAGGGAAAAAATATATCCAACTTTCATCGAAATTAACTAGCTGACATATAGTGAGATTTGGAAAATACGTCCACACTCGTATACTTCAAAACATGAAGCTATGTATATGGAGGCAATATAAAACCACGTCAACTGTGGGTGTTCCTGTATGAAATAATTCAGAATATGAGAGTTTTAAGGCGGTATGAAATGAAAAGTTGAGGGACAGTTGTTTGGGGGGGCTTTTTGGAAACATGGAAACAGATGATCCAATTTTACAATAGGTATTCCGAGATTAAATATAACATTATCTGGAAAATGCGATCTAGATCAGATGACAAATGCTGATTTTACAGCGGTAATATTTAGAATAAATCGGCGGGAAATTTGCGGGAGGGTTATATCAAGACATAGGGACTTTACGAAACCATGGACCCATGCAGTTCACTTTCAATGTAGGTATTCCTATTTGAAATACAACATACTCTGCAAAATTCGATTAACTTCTGATTTAAAATGTGGGTTCTAGAACGGTAATTGTAAAAATTGGATCCCATTTGTATGGAGAAACGGCTTGAAAAAGTGGCACCCATTAAGATCACTTTCTTATTTGAAATATAGCAAAATTTTTTCACGTTCTGATTTACGGTGGGGGTTTTAGAGCGATAATAGTGGGGCCCATTTGTATGGGGACTATACCAAAACATGGACCCATATAAAGGGTGGGATATGTAAAATTTTAAATTAGAATCGGCTATAAATAATTACTGATTATTTTTTTAAATTTCTGGTTTTATTGGAAAGGTTGAACGTTATCATTTAATAATGGAACGGAATATCAGTCATATGACTACCACTGCCGGCTCGGCAGTACGTCATACGATCAACCCAATTTTTCAGTACAGCCCAAAATCCACACCAATCAATAGTCACGTGTGGGTTCTCTGAACCCCATATGCGGCAAATTTGCTTATTGACAAAGCCACCGAGATGAAAATGAGCCTCATGATGGCTGAACTGAAGGCCAATCTCTTCTCGAAAATTTTCCACATAAATTTCTTACAGTTTGCGTTAAAGTCTCACAGACTTTGGAAGTAAGTTTTTAATATTTCCGAATTTTGTTCGAGTGTATAGCGTCCCATTTTGCAAATGTCAGACATACCTGAAAAGAAAAAAATAAAAATAATAATCGGTAGTTCAAATTTAAAATGTTAAGTGGCTCACTCTATACTATCGCTTTGAGAGTATAAGTACGCTCATGTCCGGAATTTTAATAAAAAAATATCTTATAAAAGTCATCCTTAAAAAATTAATATAGTTTTGGAGTTTAAAACGCTAAAGACTACAGTTTTTATTTTCCCGGACTTTTTCATTTTACGGCAGATATGGAGGATGTTACTCAGCGCCATAGTGTTGCTTTGGATTTCCAATTCAAATCCTTCAAAATGCAATGGCCACATACTGTTCCTTTTTCGTTTCGGTTTGTGTGTCTGTTTATGTAATGAACTTCCCTTCCCTTTGAAGCTTATGCTGAGCTTCCGTTTTCTCATTCGGTTTTTTTTTGCGCAAATGTCCTTCATTTTATTTCTATTCTATTCTTCGTTTCTGCTTTCTTTTTTTCTTCTGTGCTTATCAGGAAGTAAATTGTTTGTTTGTCATCATCATCATCAGCATCGGCATTGTTGCCCACCACTCCCCTCGACACACCACCCAGAGATGTTGTCGTTTGGGGGCATCATTCCGAATGATGCAAAATAGAAAGAAATGGGCACAGAAATCATAAAGAATAGACAACATTCGTACCCCAAAATCATGAAATGAAACACCGCACCGTCACTTCATCACCATCAGCAGCACCACCAGCAGTCATCGCCATCACCAACACCGATAGACCGACCATCAACTGGCGCAAACAAAAAATCCATCTCAAAAATGGTCAGGTACTGTTTAGCTAAACACATTCGGCGAAGGTACGTTACGTCACTCACATTTGGTTTTTCGGGGTATGAGTGGACAGTGGTTCAAAGTGAGAAATTTGTGGAAATGAAAAAATATATTTAACTAGTCATTCCTCCAAATAATAATGTAGTGGGGATGACATGATAAATATCTCGTCCTGGTTATGGCGCGCCATATGGATTGTATCCTGTGGACAATCAGAAACAAATGGTTCAAAATTTCTTGTGTTAAAAAATCTGTACTTTTACTTAATTTTTTAAATAAATCCCAACTAAACTTTATACTGAAATAATTTTTTTACAAATATTAATTTTTTTATTAAAATTATTTTTTTACAAAAATTTTATTTAAAAAAAAATAAAATTAAAATTATTTTTTTTCAATATTAATTTTTTTACTAAAATTAAATTTTTACTAAAAATATATATTTTTTACTAAAATTATTTTTTTAATAAAATTAAATTGTTTACTAAAATATTTTTTTTAAATCTGTACTTTTATTTAATTTTATAAATAAATCACAATTAAACTTTTTACTAAAATTAATTATTTTATTATTTTACTAAATTAAATTTTTTACTAAAATTAAATTTTTTACTAAAATATTTAAAAAAAATCTGTACTTTTATTTATTTTTTTAAATAAATCACAATTAAATTTTTTACTAAAATTAATTATTTTACTAAAATAATTGTTTTACAAATATTAATTTTTTACTAAAAATACATTTTTTACTAAAAATAAATTTTTTACTAAAAATACATTTTTTACTAAATTAAATTTTTTACTAAAATTAATTTTTTTACTAAAATTAAATTTTTACAAAAATTAAATTTTGTACTAAAATTACATTTTTTACTAAAATTAAATTTTTTACTAATATTAAATTTTTACTAAAATTACATTTTTTACTAATATTATATTTTTACTAAAACTAAATTTTTATTAAAATTATTTTTTTTTACTAAAATTAATTTTTTTACTAAAATTAATTTATTTACTAAAATTTCATTTTTTACTAAATTACATTTTTTACTAAAATTAAATTTTTACTAAAATTAATTTTTTACTAAAATTATTTTTTTTTGCTAAAATTATTTTTTTACTAAAATTAATTTTTTACTAAAATTAAATTTTTACTAAAATTAATTTATTTACTAAAATTTCATTTTTTTACTAACATTAAATTTTTACTAAAATTATTTTTTTTACTAAAATTAATTTTTTTTACTAAAATTAATTTTTTACTAAAATTAATTTTTTTCCTAAAATATTTTTTTACAAATATTATTTTTTACTAAAATTAAATTAATTTTTTACTAAAATTATATTTTTTACAAAATTAAATTTTTTACTAAATTAAATTTTTTACTAAAATTAAAATTTTTACTAAAATTAATTATTTTACTAAAATAATTTTTTTACAAATATTAATTTTTTACTAAAAATACATTTTTTATTAAAATTACATTTTTTTACTAAATTACATTTTTTTACTCAAATTAATTTGTTTACTAAAATTAAATTTTTTACTAAAATTAAATTTTTACAAAAATTAAAATTTGTACTAAAATTACATTTTTTACTAAAATTAAATTTTTTACTAATATTAAATTTTTACTAAAATTACAATTTTTACTAATATTAAATTTTTACTAAAATTATTTTTTTACTAAAATTAAATTTTTATTAAAATTATTTTTTTTACTAAAATTAAATTTTTTCCTAAAATTAATTTATTTACTAAAATTTCATTTTTACTAAATTACATTTTTACTAAAACTAATTTTTACTAAAATTAATTTTTTTACTAAACAAAATGTTTACAAAAATTACAGTTTTTACTAAAATTAAATTTTGTACTAAAATTTAATTTTTACTAAAAATATTTTTGTACTAAAATTATTTTTTTTTACTAAAATAAATATTTTACTAAAATTATTTTTTTTTACTAAAAATATATTTTTTTACTAAAATTGAATTTTTCGTCGATGGTTGCTTTTATAATTTTACAAAATTTTCGGGTTATATTTCAAGAATTTTGGAATTTGTTTGCGCGATATCTCGAAAACTATTGCTGAACCAGAAATTTAGTTTGGAAATCCGGAAATCTGCGCTGTCTTAGCCTGGACCCACTGTGCATACGTATGCTAAACAAAGTATGTGTTTATGTCAAGGTGTCTGTCTGTCCGTCTGCATGGGCATGTGTTGGTGTGTTTTTGCTGGCGAGTGTTTGTCTGTGTGTGTTTGAGCGTATCCTTTTCCCTTTAAAGCGGAGCCAAAAACCATTCTAGTTCTCAGTGTTCGTGTGCATGTGTATGGCTGGGTATGTGTTTGAATGAAAATTAGAATTTCAAATGAGATTCTTAACTTTTAGCATGTTTTTGTTGTCGAACAAGTGGTTTCAATTAAATTGTATTCTCTCCTACATTTAAAAGGTTATTTAAATTAATTCCAAAATAATTTTTATAGGCAAAAAGACCTCAACGAAAAAGGTACAATTTGAATTTACAATGAGCAGCAGCAACAACAACGGCAGCAGTGCTGGTGACGGAGCCAACATTAGCTTCGTCACTTCGGTGCCAAGTCCGAATGACTTAAAATGCTTAGTGCGACTTTTTGTTGGACGAGACCTTTTTCTGCAACCAAACAACAAAAGCACCGAAGCATGCGATTACTTTAGTCCTTGTCCCGGGTATTTAATGGCAACATTTTATATTGCTTCACAATATACATGGATACACAACCAAATGCAAATACTCGTACTATTACAATTTGGTTGGTATTGTTTGGTATTAGTTGTGAATATGAAATTAAATAATGGTACATTTTTATGACTTTACTATCTCAGAGGCTTTCATCTAATGTGGCAAACGTAGCACCACCTTCTTCGAGTTTTCGGAATAAATTAAAAAAAAATCCTTGAAAAAGTAGCATCTACCCTCATCTACCTTATAAGCGTACTTGGTTTTGGGCTTTTTACCAAACACCATGGGATTCATCCCAATTCGCAGTATAACTGAAAGGTGTGAGGTAACCATGAAGACTTCAAACAAATTGTTTCATCATTAATGGGATTTGCAAACATAAATAATTAACTTTCATTCAAAATGAGACTTAATTCTATAGAATCCGTAAGATAAGTTTGGGAAATTTGGGGTACTAAGCTCGAAAAATATTTGAATATTTTTTTCATAATATGTATTTTTTTAATATGTATTTTTCTTAGCAGTTACACCATTTCAGCTATATATATATATATATTAGGCTGGGTCGCGGTCCATGCTATTGGAAAAATAATTTCCAGTCACCCCACGAAATTAAAGTTTGGAGTCTCAAATGATGATTTGTAAAGTATTTCGTTCCTAAATCAAGCCGTCTGTGAGCTAAACGCTCCTGAAAATAGCCCTAAAAATCATGTTTAAAATATAAATTTTGATTCTTGTCTTAGAGCAACTTATTGGTCGAATTATTGGACTTTTATAGTATTTTTTTGTGTTTTTTCATAGTGGCAACTGTACAATTTTTCGTCTTTGGTGTTATTATTTTAAAAAATAAATAGCGACAGTCAATACCTTTCGAATGATGCATAATGATATGAACATGGGAAGGAATTTCATGGCGCCGCGTTCATTTTTTTAAAAGAGTGAAAAAAATACAAACGAAAAAACTAAAAGAGTTTGAAAATGTTGACTCTGAAAATCCATCTTCTGTATTAAATTATTTTACAAACATGGATTCAGTGACGTCATTTCTCGTCCGATATTCACCATTTAGGCATCATTCGAATTTATTTATTTTTCATAACATATCTTAACAAATGTTTCCAAGAAATATGAGTTTTTAGCTGTCACCTTGAAAAACCTCAAAAAATCAATATAAACGTCCAATAATATGTCTAATGAGATATTCTAAGACAAGAATAAAAAATTGTATTTAAAGTGCTTAAAAAATGGACAAAAATGCAACATAAAAAATACACTGAAAAAACATATTTTTTAGAGTTGTTTTCAGGAGCGTTTAGCCCACTGATGACTTCACCCAATGACGAAATATTTTGCAGATTATCATTAAACATTCTTATCGTCATTTTATTTTCGTGACCCATCCTAATATATATACATATATTGCCACCGATCACATAAGGAGCATAAGGCCCCTGCTATGTCATTTGACAAAACAAATAGTCGGTGTAATAGTTTATTTAGACAAAAAATTAACAAAAAAATATTTCTTCTTCGGATTCGAAACAAGCAATATGACTTCAGTCCGCTAAACCGATATATATATATATACTTAATTCTTTTTTTGGAAATTTGAAAATTTCATTATGGGATTTTCAGTAGCGACTAATATATATGTGGAAGTACTTATGTGCATTTACAATATTGAATCCTCTGTATATATATATATATATATATATATATACATATATATTTCTCATGAGACTTAATAAAATTCAAAAAAATCAAAAAAATTCACCCCAACATACACCCTCACCTCCGGTGCACAGTGGTTACTTACGGCCAAAACCCTATAACTTTTTATTTGCCATCATAAAATTCTAAAATCTGACATTGTGACATTTCTGATTTTAAAAATGGGAAGGCACGCCCACTTTTTTAATTATGAGGAAATTTTCCCTATTTAGAAAAATACATCCGTCTTGAATATTTTGTTGGAAAGTTTATTATTGTTATTATTTTACTTATCTTTTTGGTTTGGTGAAAAAAATATTGCAAAAAAACTGCAACTTAGTATTGATCCCAATGGTGTAAGTCACAACCTCTTCTCCCTCCTGCTCATATAGTTTTACTCCAATCATTGTTAAATTTTACCAAACTTCAAAAACTTCTTAATTAAAATAATTAATTGTAAATAGCCTGAATCCTGTTCTGCGGCATATGAGTATTTCCATGCCAAAAGGTACGATTTTTGACATCACTACCCTGTACTGTTTCGAAAATTAAATGTATTCTTCTCTTAACCCATTAGAGCCCAGCCAAATTATTTTTTTAACGTTTCTTACTGTTCACTGTTCGATTAATCGAACAATGGGTTGAAATAGGTTAAAACTATTTTATATCTAATACATAAAAATACGAATATATATATACGAATATATAATTCGTTATGAAGTAACGAATTTTCACAATATAATAAGCAGAATGTTGCAAAAGCCATAAGCAACAAAATATTTTGTAAAGTAGAAAATAAATATATTATAATAATGTTATTGTAAGAAGCAATGCACACACTGTGATAAAGTGTGTTGTGTTTTTAATGTCTCTTTATGGTCGTTCCCGAATTTCTTGGAATAGAACTTTGTTTATCCGGACGTATCCGCTAAACCATATATAGGGTCCGCCAAATTACCTTTTTTTTTGAAAATACTATAAAAAAACTACTGAATATTTTCTCAAATTTCTTGTTTTATTTGAAAGTCATAAATTATGAAGATTTATGATTTAAAATTGTAAAAAAATAAAAATTCAGATATTGTAGAATTTTAGTAAGAAAATGATCGAAATGCCGTTGGTCTGCGTGAAATTTCACAGAAATTCATTAATGTATAACATCTATACAATAAGTAAGAAAAGGTTAAGTTTGGCGTGACCGACTATGTAATACACTAAATCTTGCGCTTATACTTAAATAATAACAGAGGTGTTGTAATATAATTGGGTTCATTATATATAATCCATATAAAATATGACGTGTACTATAAATATTTATGATATTTTACCATGTTTATCGATGGGATGAAATAGCAATTTTGAAAATATAAATTTTTGAAGTAACACATTTTCAAAAAGTTTGTTGTCAAAATTTCCAAAAACTTAAAATTGGAATCAGGTCGATACTCGTTTTCTATAAACAAGTAAGTAAGCTTCAATCGGCTTAACCAACTTATATATACCCGCACTCTCAGAGAACTTATATACGGAAGTTATAAGAAGGTACTAGAAGAGGCTTGGCTTAAACGTAAATCAAATATCACATTGCCAATGATTTTCACTGCCATTTTGTGTGAGAGGTACTAGAAGGGATGTGGCAATATCGCCCATATTCCTTGCGAATGTAACTTCTATAAAATCAGTCCCAAATATCAAATTTCACAGTATTCCGATTCAACCACCAAATACGGACCTTCATAAGGACATTGCAGGGATCGCTTCTGCTCAACTCTCACAAATACATATTTGCAGCTATTAAGATCTTTTGGAACATATACATCCTTATCAGCCTTCTTATTGTGAGATAAATTTGAACGCACACTCTTGAAGTGTTCCTTTAATTTAGTCAGACAATCAGCAGTCGTAACATGAGGACTCGAAACCACAATTTCACCAGGCAAACGTAAATTTTGACCATATACCATCTCCGCCGGAGTAGACCCTAAATCTTCCTTAAAAACTGATCGTAGACCAAGTAACACTACCGGTAACACGTCGTACCAATACCCTGGTTGTTCACTTGTCAATATTGACGTCTTTAACTGTCGATGAAATCTCTCAACGATGCCATTGGCCTGAGGGTGATACGAAGTGGTAGTGATCCGGTGGCTTCCTAACATCCGTGCCAATTAGAATAAGTTATCTTAATTACATTTATTCGAATATATTATCATTTGCAATTTGTTACGGAATCTGATTCCATTTTGCACTATCCTTATTTGATTTGGTTATCGATTGTGAGCTCCTCCCCCAGCATTATGTTACATTCTCCAAATCGTATAAATACTCGCGCGGAAGAAAATAATGCGCCACTGATTGCATTAGGAACGGAAAATAGTACGGAAGTTTACAATGCTCAATCATCTGCTCGACCCCCAATGTCATCAATGATTCTTTCGGACACACCACGTAGTACTTCTTATCAACAAGTCCTTGAAATATCAGCCACCTCGGTGAAGTTGCCCGATTTTTGGACAAGTTGCCCGGAAGCATGGTTTGTTCACTCCGAGATGCAATTTGCAACTAAGGGGATCACACAGTCTAGCACAAAGTATGAACATACAATAACGGCATTACCGCAGGAAGTAATCATGACAGTATTGGATTTCATTCAGTGCCCTCCTTCTGGTGATAGATATGAAAACTTGAAAAAGATTTTAATTGAACGTCATACAATCAGCGAGAATAGAAAATTAGACAAAATTTTATCGGATTCGGAGATGGGTGATCGAAGACCGTCGGATTTTTATCGATCTTTGTCATTGCTCGCGGGTTCTAATTTTAGTGCGGACATTTTGAAGAAACTATGGTTCAGGAAACTACCCAAGAAATTGAATATAGCTTTGACAGGATCGAATTTGGCAGACATCAATCAATTGATGAAATTGGCTGATAATGTGTGGGAGATTTTACAGGGTGATGAAATAGCTAGTGTAATAAAACATACGGCCGCTTCAGCACGTCCAAATTCTTTTGATCTTGGTGACGTAGTCGGCAATCTGGCGCAGGCTACTACTAACATGTGTGAGAATTTTAGGAGTCTGTCTTTAGAAGTCTGTGCCATGAGGAAACAGTGGGAAGATTATCAACGTCGACCCAATAGTGTCAGGTTTAGTGGTAGAAGCAGATCTCGATCAAGGGGTAGATTTAATAGAAAGGGTTGGCTCTGCAAATTCCACTATAGGTATGGGAACGATGCTAGGAAGTGTGAACAACCTTGTTCCTTTGGAAATAGTTCTGGATCGCCAGATTAGTCCTTTGCGCATTTCGTAAACTGTTAATGGTTAAACATGGCTCTACGGCAAACTGGAGGGTTCTTCAACAAACTTATAAATTGCTGTTTCAATGTAAATGTTCCGAATTCGTCTTTTATCAGGAATTAATAGGATTTCGCTTTTAGGCAGGATCGCCAGATGTAGTGGATACACAAGTATTGATGAACAAATTCTTGAATGTTTATTGAACAAAAGTTTTTATCGAATTCCAATTATTGGAAAATTATTTATAAAATGAATATTACATTATTTCAATATCAAACTATGATGAATCAAAATTGTGAGTTGCAAAGTATATTTATATCAGCATATTAAATAATTACTACAACTTTTTTACTGTCCCAAATGATATATACCCTCCTACTCTGTGGAGTGAGGGTATAAAAATGAATGTTATTCTACGCTTCAAAGTCAAAGTAATCGGTAGTTCAAATTTAAAATTTGAAATGACCTACCCTATATAAGCTATTAAATCGTTGAGAGCCTGCTAAAAAACATATTTTATTTCAAAAATAATGTAATTTCAATTTTAAAAAAGTCTGGTTATTTATTTGTTTGAGACAGCCGTTCATTATTCCCGAACATTCGAAGTGCCATCAATCAATCTAAATCTATTGCAACTCTTATGTTTGTTTTAAATTGTTTTTTACGTAGAAATATGTGGCAAAATTTATTGCCAGAGCAGTGTCATATTTAAGAACTAAATAAGATCATAATTCATGCACACACACTTGGCGATGTCTTGAGTGAGTAATAAATTATGTTCACACCAACAAGTGTTGACTTATTTGACCAGCGATAATATGTCGTTAAAAATGGAAAATTCTCACACATGCTGAAGCTCTCCCACTGACCCCCACCCCACCCAATTACCACAGCCACTCTATAAAATGAAAGATGGGACAACAACCAAATTGTTCTCACAATATTATTATTGGAAAACACCTCCACCCATTTTGGGTGGATGTATGTGGACTTGGGGCAGCTGTGATGCCAAGGAACGTAACAAGATTTTAACAAAATTCTTGACCGATTTTCATGATTTGTTGAACGACATCATAGGAACCTCCAAGAGTAATATTGGCTGTAGAGAGTGTCTAAAGTGAATACCTTGCAACAATTTGGGGACCCTGTTGTGGTGTGAGTCTTTCCACGATGACTAGCCAAACGATACTGAACAATAATGACAAAGCAGTTTGACGTGAGTCATGTGTGATCTGTCAAAAAAGGTATATTCAAAATAAAACCTCACGATGAATCATCCGATATTTTAATTGTACACTCCTTCCTTTGCAGGTATAAAATTATGGTGATACATGTGTATGTTGGAATGATTAAAGAGGGCTAATGTTGGTCACAGTCACTGGTAAAGCCAAAAGTCATCATAATCAAAACTAAATTCCATTTTTGATTATTATGGTGCTTTGCTTTTCAGCTGCCGATTTTATATGTGGGTGGCTGTGCTGTATAAGTCTGTATTGTGTGCATATTACATGTTTGTCGTCTGTTGTATGCTACTATATAAAAATATGTACAATCAAAACAAACTGTGATTGCTAACTGAGAGTACGTGGGCCTACGTGTACACTGTGCACACTCTCTCCGACATATTTCTATGATTTCATATTAATAAAGTTTATTTTTCCGAAAAATTCGAATGTCGTAGCAAGACATAAATTTTTCATGAAAACACGTACACAGGCTACAGATGCATGCACTCCATCAGACTCTAACCTTCGTGACGTGTAGTACGCACTTCACAGATGCCCCTGGAATTTGTTTGGAATTTTCTATAAAGTCGGTCATTCATTCAATGTTGTTTTTGGCGAACTTCTTCATTTCATCCTGTATGTTCCTGTGTTAAAACATGTCATTGTTAATTTATGGTTTGTTGTTGGAAGTGGGGGAGCGAAGAAAACCCGAAAAAAAGTAAAATATTAGGTTTGTATTAAATATGAAAATGGTGTGTTCTCGTACTTTCCATGTACTTCAGTGGCAATGTTTGGGGGCAATGTTTTCTGTGACAAATTTTACAATTTATTTTGTTTATTTTTGTTTTCAAAATAGGTGGCACACGCAATCAAACAAATGACAAAGATGCTTGATGACAGCCATTTGGTTTGCTTCGAATTAAAGGATTTGTATTGTTGTGGCATGCTTTCTCATTTTTAATTTAAATAAATAAAAATGATTGAGATTAGACTGTCCCGCCAAATGTTTTTTACACCCTACACCACAGGGTATAATGTCTTTGTGCATTTGTTTGTAACACCCAAAAGGAAACGAGATAGACCCATACCGATCGACGTAGGATCACTTTTTGAGTCGATTTAGCGATGTCCGTCTGTCCGTCTGTCCATCTATTCTTGTAATCAAAGTCCAGGTCGCAATTGTGGCTAGAACTAAATGAAACTTTTCACAACGAAGTCTTATGGGATAAGGACGAACACTATTTAATTTGAAGAAAATCGGTTCAGATTTAGATATAGCTCCCATACAAATTTTGCTCCCGATTTTACTTTTTCCGCTCTAGAAACCACATATTTCAACAGATTTTCTCCAAATTTAGCAAAACGTCATATATTTTAACTAGAAATAGCTCTGGTAAAAATAGGCCAGATCGGTTCAGATGTATATATATCTCCCATACGAATTTCGCTCCCAATTTGACTTTTCCGCGTTAGAAACCACATATTTTAACAGATTTTTTTCAAATTTATATTTATTTATATTTTATCAAGAAACAACTCTGGTAAAAATGTTCCAGATCGGTTCAGATATATATATATATCGCTCCCACACAAATGTCTCTCCCGATTTGATTATTTCCGCTGCATAAACCACATATTTTAACCGATTTTCTGCAAATTTAGCATAACAACTTATATTTTATCTAGAAACAACTCTGGCAAAAATGGGCGAGATCGGTTCAGATATATACATAGCTCATATTTCAGCTATAAACATCTATGCCGAAAGTGGGACATATCGGTTCAGATTTATATATAACTCCCACACAAATGTCTGCCCCGATTTGATTATTTCCGCTCTAGAAACCACATATTTTAACAGATTTTCTATTTCTCTAGAAATAGCATATTTGAACTGATTTGCTTAAAATTTGGCAAACCAGCTCATGTTTCAACTACAACCATCCATAGCGAAAATAGTTCAAATCTGTTCAGATTTATATATATCTCCCATATAAATGACTCCCCCGATCTAATTCTTTCCGCTCTAGAAACCACATATTTAATAGATTTCCATCAAATTTGGCAAAGCGTCTTATATTTCAGAAAACCTATGCTAAAATGTGTCGGATCGGTTCAGATTTATATATAGCTCCCATTCAAAGTTTGTATTGAATTTTTTTTACAAATACAGATAGAAGTATGAAATTTGTAGTATATAAAGGGTGATTTTTTAAGAGCTTGATAATTTTTTTTAAAAATAAAACGCATAAAATTTGCAAAATCTCATCGGTTCTTTATTTGAAACGTTAGATTGGTCCATGACATTTACTTTTTGAAGATAATTTCATTTAAATGTTGACCGCGGCTGCGTCTTAGGTGGTCCATCCGCTTAGTCCAATTTTGGCATTTCCACGTTTTTGAGTAACAGAGACCCAATTGGTGCGAACGGCGACGAATCGAAAATTGGTGGTCATCATTAACACTGGCCGATACAGCTGCGATATTTTCTTCAGTTCGCACTCTACGTAAGCGTGTTGGTGGTTTAATGTCCAACAATGTAAATTTGGTGCGAAATTTAGTCACAATAGCCCGAATAGCCGCTTCAGTGGGTCGATTAAACTGACCATAAAATGGAAGCGCGCAATGAACTTTCTTAACAGAGCACGCATTTTGATAATAAAATTCAATAATTTGCAAGCGTTGTTCGTTTGTAAGACAATTCATGATGAAATGTCAAAGCATACTGAGCATCTTTCTCTTTGACACCATGTCTGAAATCCCACGTGATCTGTCAAATACTAATGCATGAAAATCCTAACCTCAAAAAAATCACTCTTTATATACCCGGTTCAAATGTAACGAGGTATAGGGTATCATATAGTCGGCCACGCCCGACTTTAACCTTCCTTACTTGTTTTTATTTGTGGTGTCCGATTATTTGTAAAATAAACATAAATTTGAAAGGATATATAGTAATATATGTATATATATATAGTAATAACTGTCACCATGTCATTTGAAAATAAGTTTGCATTCTATAAAATGGAAGGTCTTGAGTTAGGACAATATCCCATTTGAAATAAAATTTATTGACAGACAGACTGAAATAAGACAAACTAAAAAAGTAACAAGTAAGTTTCAGTCGGTTAAAACGACTTATATACCCTCACTCTAAGAATTTGAAATTTTTAAGAGCTCTAAATATTGTACATGTTTAATGTGATTATAAAACCATTTTCAAATATAAATTTGCAACCGATTTCAACAATTAGTATGGATTTAGTTTTATTTTAACCATAGCTTATGCCAATTTGTGTAGGTGGTACCAGAAGGGGTGTGTTTCATATGGGTATAACGACTATAAAAACATTTCATAGTAAATCTTATAGAAGTTATAAGAGTTTTAAATTTTCTCGTCGATTTATGTGGGAGTAGGGTATTCAACCGATTAAATTTTATTCGATTAATCGAATAATTCTTTTCAAATATTTGTTCGAATAATGAGAAAATCATCATTTTCGAATAACGAATAATTCGAATAAATGCAGCAAATAATCAATTAATCGATATTATAAATTTTGCATTAAGAATAAAATACATTGCAAATGAATAAATTTATTTAGAAATTGCAAATAAATAAATTGATTTAGAATAATATGTTGTCTTCATTTGACGTTGTTAAATAGTTAACGAAGGCAAGTTTGGAAAGGTCCATCAATGACCTAACTGCTTATTAATTTATAAAATTGAACGAAATTCATCGTACATATGTAAAATATAACATGCATTGTTATTAAATTCGAATCTTGCAATTATGATCTCATAGTTTCATCGGCTAAAAATAGTGGCTTATGGCATTATTTGATGGCAACATAAACCAACCAATCGGCTAAATACAATAAAATGTTATTAATAACAGTACAATTTTTTATAAATACTGTTTCATCTTATTTTTAATTTCAAATTTAAAACTATATTGTTCATTGAATAAAATTGGATACTTTAGAATCGTTCGTGTGATATATATTTAGAGTAAATAAAGAGTGATTTTTTTGAGGTTAGGATTTTCATGCATTAGTATTTGACAGATCACGTGGGATTTCAGACATGGTGTCAAAGAGAAAGATGTTCATGTGTTCGAAATGTGTTCATGTGTTCGAAATGTTCAGCGATGAGGCTCATTTCTGGTTGAATGGCTACGTAAATAAACAAAATTGCCGCATTTGGAGTGAAGAGCAACCAGAAGCCGTTCAAGAACTGCCCATGCATCCCGAAAAATGCACTGTTTGGTGTGGTTTGTACGCTGGTGGAATCATTGGATCGTATTTTTTCAAAGATGCTGTTGGACGCAACGTTACGGTGAATGGCGATCGCTATCGTTCGATGCTAACAAACTTTTTGTTGCCAAAAATGGAAGAACTGAACTTGGTTGACATGTGGTTTCAACAAGATGGCGCTACATGCCACACAGCTCGCGATTCTATGGCCATTTTGAGGGAAAACTTCGGAGAACAATTCATCTCAAGAAATGGACCGGTAAGTTGGCCACCAAGATCATGCAATTTGACGCCTTTAGACTATTTTTTGTGGGGCTACGTCAAGTCTAAAGTCTACAGAAATAAGCCAGCAACTATTCCAGCTTTGGAAGACAACATTTCCGAAGAAATTCGGGCTATTCCGGCCGAAATGCTCGAAAAAGTTGCCCAAAATTGGACTTTCCGAATGGACCACCTAAGACGCAGCCGCGGTCAACATTTAAATGAAATTATCTTCAAAAAGTAAATGTCATGGACCAATCTAACGTTTCAAATAAAGAACCGATGAGATTTTGCAAATTTTATGCGTTTTTTTTCAAAAAAAGTTATCAAGCTCTTAAAAAATCACCCTTTATATATCTGGACAACTCGCAAAGACTTTATAGACATTTTTGCAGACTTTATTTCGAAATCCGTTATCAATATATATAAAAGAGTTGCGTGATTGAGTGACTGACTGATCACTGCCCAGACAAAACGGACAAAAATGAAATTTGGTGTGTAGATTTCCTTACAGTGTAGAGTTTTGATAAGACGGGATTTTTCGAAATTCGTACTTTTAAGGGGTAAAAAGGGATAAAAATGGTAACACAGCAATGACCAAACGGCTGGGCTTAGAATCTTGAAATTTGGTATGGGTATTCCTCTTGCGGCATGGAGGCACCCCAAAAAGTGGAATTTGAAAAATTCGTACTTTTGGGGCGTTGAATGGGGCAAAAATGGTACAAACAACATGGCTGAAGCTAGAAGCATGAAATTTGGTGTGCACATTTCTCTTACAGCGTATAGATCAGATATGAAGGGAGTTTTTAGTAATTCGTACTTTTAAGGGGTAAAATGGGGCTGAAAAGGATAAAAATGGTACCACAGCAATAACCATATGATTGGGTCTAGAATCTTGGAATTTGGTATGCAAATTCATCTTATAGCTTTAACGCGCCCAATAAAATATTTTTTAACATTCGTACTTTTAAGGGGTGAAATCGGGTAAAAAGGGATACAAATGGTACCAATCACACGAATGGAGCTGCAATCATAAAATTCGGTGTGTACATCCCCCAAAATGCTTAGAAACGCAAAATGAACGAATTTTATGAAATTCGTACTTTAAAAGGGTAAATGGGAAAAGGGGATACAAAAGGTACCAACAACATGGATGATCACTGATAAGAAGGCATTTTTTTAAATTTTTACTTTTAAAAGGGATTAAATGGGATAAAAATTGTACCACAGTCCACATCAAACGGTTGGGCCTAGAATCTTGAAATTCAGAACGGGCATCACTTTTATAGCACGATTGCGACCAAGAAAATATTTTTGCAAAATTCGTACTTTTTGAGGGCGAAATCATGTAAAAATGGATAAAATTAGTACCAACCAAACAGACGGAGCTGGAGTTGTGAAATTCGGCGTGTACATACCTGAGAAGGTTTAGAAACGCAAAATGGAGGAATTTTTCGAAATTCTTAATTTTAAAGGGTAGGCGAGAAAAGGGGGATAAAAAGGTACAAAACAATAACAAGGAATTTTCCGAAATTTGTTCTCTTAAAAGGTTAAAAATTGCGCTACCGCCCTGACCAAACGACTGGGCCTAGAATCTAAAAATTTGAAATGCATATTACTCTTATAGCGCCCAAGAAAATATTTTTGCAAACGTTGTACTTTTTGGGGGCAAAATTGGGTAAAAAGGGATAAAAATAGTACCAATCGAACAGACGTATCTGGAATCATTAAATTCGTCGGGTATATACCTCAAAATGCTTACAAACGCAAAATGAATGAATTTTTCGAAATTCATACTTTTAAAGAGTAAACTTGAAAACGGGTATAAAAAAGGTACCAAGAACACGGTTGACGCTACAATCATGAAATTCTGTGTTTTATAGCGCAGACCACTGATAAGAAAGAATTTTTTCGAAATTTTTACTTTCAAGGGAATAAATGGGATAAAATTTGTACCACGGCGGTAGCTAGAATTGTGAAATTCGGTGTGTATATTCCTCTGACCGTGTAAACGCGAAGCATTACCTAATTTGTAAATGTATACTTTTAAGTAGAAATCGGAACAACAAACGATTAAAATTTTAAACAACCCCCCCCCCCTCCCAAGGTATCAAATAAATGTGTAATTTAAAGTTGGAAGCGGATCAAAAGTGATAAAAAATCGAACAAACCAAAATGGGGAAGTTGGGATAAAGATGGAACTAACCAAAGTTTTCAGCTGGAATATGAGTATTAGAAATTTTAATAAAATAATATTTCGAAATGTGTACGTTTAAGGATGGCACAAAAAGTGGTAGAAATGGCACCCACATAAAAAAGGATACAAATAGTACCAAATATTAATATTGCAATAGAATAGAAGTAATGAAGTTATATGTAAAGTATTTAATTTGACAAAGGGCGTGGCAAAAGCAAACAAATTTTATATCTTTAAAGTGATTATAAAACATTTTTAAATCTAAAATGGCAACTGATTTCGACTATCCGCATGGAAGTTTTATCAGTCTTATATTGACCAAAGGTGTGTGCAGCATATATGAAAATATTGGCAAAGATTCCGATCATCCGTATAGAAATTATAAAATGTTTAATTTTACGTATGAAATGGTAATTTGTGTGGCAGGTACAAAAAGGAGCATTGCAAAATCATGCATATTTCGTACACTCAAAGTGATTATAAAAACTTTATCAAATATCAAAATACAACTGGTTCCGATTATTTTACTAGAAGTATGGTCTATATGCGTGGGGGTACTATAACGGGTATATCAATTTCATCCATCTCCGAATTTAAACTAAGTCCGAGAAAAAAAAACTTTTTTATAGTTTGAATAAATTCCTTAACTCCCCTCGAGAGTTATCGTGTACACCAACAAGTCAGACAGACAGACAGACGGACATGAAAGGAATTTAGGACATACATAGGGTCTTAAATCACTCTGAGTTACACTTTTTTCTATCCCAAATGCATATATATCTACTCCGTTGAGTAGAAAGAAACAAAAAAGAAGAAACAAATAATTTTCTACTTTATACGATTTTTTTAAGAAAATTGTTTCAATATGTTTGCCTACTTAAATTAATCTGCACACTATCTTTTTCATAATTTGAATATCAGTCAAACACAATCCTTTCAAATTTATGTTTATTTTTAAATAAACGGACAAAGCAAATCCAAACAAGTAAAAGGCGTTAAGTTCGGCCGGACCGAATCTTATATACCCTCCACCACGGAGTGTATTCCATAGTATTACCGGTAGATTAGAGGCTGTCGACTTTACAAAGAAGTGAAGTAACTACTAATATATATATATATATTTTTTTTTTGCAAACGTTGTACTTTTTGGGGGCAAAATTGGGTAAAAAGGGATAAAAATAGTACCAATCGAACAGACGTATCTGGAATCATTAATTTCGGCGGATATATGCTTAAAATGCTTACAAACGCAAAATGAAGGAATTTTTCGAAATTATACTTTTAAAGAGTAAACTTGAAAACGGGTATAAAAAAGGTACCAAGAACACGGTTGACGCTACAATCATGAAATTCTGTGTTTTATAGCGCAGACCACTGATAAGAAAGAATTTTTCGAAATTTTTACTTTCAAGGGAATAAATGGGATAACATTTGTACCACGGCTGTAGCTAGAATTGTGAAATTCGGTGTGTATATTCCTCTGACAGTGTAAACGCGAAGCATTACCTAATTTGTAAATGTATACTTTTAAGTAGAAATCGGAACAACAAGCGATTAAAATGATACCCCCCAATGTATCAAATAAATGTGTACTTTAAAGGTGGAAGCGGATCAAAAGTGATAAAAATCGAACAAACCAAAATGGGGAAATTGGGTACTAACCAAATTTTTCAACTGGAATATGAGTAAAATATTAGAAATTGTGTGTGTACATTTCTCCGAGTACGTAGACGCGCCACATAAAATAATATTTCGAAATGTGTACGTTTAAGGACGGCACAAAAAGTGGAAGAAATGGCACTTACATAAAAAAGGATACAGAAATAGTACCAAATATATTGCAATAGAATAGAAGTGTAGAAGTTATATGTAAAGTATTTAATTTGACAAAGGGCGTGGCAAAAATAAACAAATTTTATAGCTTTAAAGTGATTATAAAAATATTTTTAAATCTAAAATGGCAACTGATTTCGACTATCCATATGGAAGTTTTATCAGTTTTATATCGACCAAAGGTATGTGCAGCATATATGCCAATACTGGCAAAGATTCCGATCATCCGTATATAAATTATAAAATGTTTAATTTTACGTATGAAATGGTAATTTGTGTGACAGGTACAAAAAGGAGGATTGCAAAATCATGCATATTTCGTACACTCAAAGTGATTATAAAAACTTTATCAAATATCAAAATACAACTGGTTCCGATTATTTTACTAGAAGTATGGTCTATATGCGTGGGGGTACTATAACGGGTATATCAATTTCATCCATCTCCGAATTTAAACTAAGTCCGAGAAAAAATACTTCTTTTTTGTAGTTTGAATAAATTCCTTAACTCCCCTCGAGAGTTATCGTGTACACCAACAAGCCAGACAGACAGACAGACGGACATGAAAGGGATTTAGGACATACATAGGGTCTTAAATCACTCTGAGTTACACTTTTTCTATCCCAAATGCATATATATCTACTCCGTTGAGTAGAAAGAAACAAAAAAAAAAGAAACAAATAATTTTCTACTTTATACGATTTTTTTAAGAAAATTGTTTCAATATGTTTGCCTACTTAAATTAATCTCTTGACTGCGTATAAATTCATGGCACAATATAAAAATCAATTCGGTGTATAAATTCCTCCAGCTACGTAGGCTCTGGAATCGAGGGGGAATTTGGTGGGAATACGTAGTTGGGAAACATGAAGCGTGCTTTCAAATTTTGTGATTTACCCTGAAATAAATATCCTTACACCGATACGAAGTAGCGGGTATATTATAAAAATTAATTTAATTCAAAGAATTTTCTTCACAATAAAAAAATTTTCGATTTTAATTATTTGTTTAGAAGCTGTGTTTATTTTCAATTGCAAAAATCAAATCGATTCACCACGGTCTTCTTTCCCATAGAACGCTGCTTTTCGTAATACAGCTGTACAATTTGGAGACGGTGTTGTGGTGTGAGTCTTTCCAAACGATACTGAACAAAAACGACGAAGCAGCTTGATATGAGTCATGCTTGACCTGTCAAAAAGGGCTATTGAAAATCAAACCCCACGATATTTCGTAATGGGAAAATTCAATACAGAGCAATTCCCGGGAACTTATTTAACCAAAAGCTGATACACACAGGATATTCAAATGGGAAAATTTAGTAAATTGTATATAAAAAATCGGTATGGGTGATCGATACTGATAACAAATGTTGCAATGAAGAAAATGGGATCGGTTCTTTTTACGACATTATTAGTATATTTATTTATTTGAGGTATCTATTTTGATAAATATTGAATTTTATATTTTTTGCGAGCCACATGGAATCAGACAAAAAGTGAGAAACTTCTAATATTTTAGGATTTAGCAACGTTTAATATATCACCTCAGCAAATTGAGAACTTTAATGGGCCACTTCGTATACCTCTCCAGTTGCCCAAATAGCTAATCTCATCACACTAGCAACTAGACTAATCCCTGATGACCTTATCGCCCGTCACTTGTCCGCACGTAACGTTATTGTTATGGTCGCCAAAGTGACGTTAAATTTAAAAATTGTTATTATTATTTTTATTATGTTGCCATAATGTTATTCATATTCCAAATTCATTAACTTGTATGTGAGTATGCGTCTGAGTGTGTGTGTTTGTGCTGGTGATGAAAGCATCATTCGATGCTGATGTTCCTGTGGTGTGGTGGCTGTGGCATGGATGACGACAACAGTCTTTAATTAATCCGGATGGATGGATGGATGTGTGTGTCTGGGTGAGTGAATGTGAGTGTTATCTTTCCCAAGTGTGGGCGTATTATCTGCAAAGTTGTTTCGCTTTTTTGCGTTGTTTTGCTGTCGCAAAATTGTATAAATTATTTGGTGTAAACAAGTGGTGGTAACTTAATTCTTGCCGCCATAATAAGGAGGTGTTTATGACTTTTTAATGTGTTGCGACTTCATTTGTCAACAAAACAACAAAAACTCTGATCCTAAGGATATATAAGGTGTAATCTCCCAGTTGATACTTTGCATTTGGGGGCCAAAACAGATATGTTTTGAGACTTATACAAAGGCGGATCAACATTTAGAAGTTAAATATAAAGTCTGTACCAAGAACAATATCTTCTGTATTAAGGCTTTCTCTGTTGGCAAAGTGACATTTACAGATGAATTTCAATTTAAACGTTTCTAGGAATGTTTGTGAACTTCCTTAGGGAATTTCCATTCATAGGAAGTAGGCTGAAGACTTCGCATTTCTCATTTTCCCACAATTACTTCATCCTTCCATTGAATAATAAAGTGAAATATTTAGGACTAATTGTGGAGCGAAGGTAAATTTGTAAAACATATAGCTACGACACTTAATAAAATTAATACATGACCAGAAATTACTAAGATTGTTATAACAATTCCGGCAAGGATGCATATTTTATAATAATATACTCATAAAAAACATTGATCAAGAGAAGGAAAAATTAGTTTCGTGTGCCAACTCGCTCGCCATTCCTTTATATACCGCAGAAATGTTATATTTTCTATTTTAATGAGTTGTAGGTAATTTAATCAAATATTTATAATAATGAGGGATGTGTACTTCAATGATAATGTGATTTTAAAATTTATAAAGACATTTTATTCCTATTATATACTATTATTATACTATATGTTTTTTTAATATAATTAACTTATAATTCGGTTTCCTCAAAAAATATAAAGTGGAAATTATTGCCAAGTAGAAAAATGGCTAAAAAATTGTGTTGGCTGGGCAAATGCACACAGATTCTTCTAGTTCTGAATAAACAACGTAAATTTCGTTCGAAAGGTCTAAGTTTAATCTTTTTGAATCCGGTGGGAAGTGATATTATTTTTCTTGCAGGTATTGTCGAGTAGATTAACAATCTGTATTTGACACCCCCAAAATTTTGAGTAACGGGTAAAACGTTTTTTCGTACTTTTGCACACTTATAATCCTATAACTTAGTTGGTTATTTTCGCTTTCTCATCGGATTTAAAAAGAAGAAACCTGGAGCTTTCAATAGATCATAAAAACGTTAAAAACTGGCTGACTTATGTAGTTTTTATTAATACTAAATTTTTGCAAATAAGTTTTGGTCATTCCAGTTCATATCTCTCATTGTTTTAAGAATTGAAGTCGTCAAAACAGATAAAAATGGTAAAGAAGCATGGCGAAATTTTAATAAAAAATCTTCATTTTTGGAACACATTTTTATAATTGTGACGAACTTTAAATATTTTTATTGAACCTCACTCAGTTCGTATGATGATAATAGAAAGACAAACATTTTTAGATAACACTAGTCAACAGTCAAAATGTACTCGGGATGCGATAATTTTTTCTGTGTAGATAACCTTGACATGAGCTCGAAAAACGCAATAATTTTTTTTTTTCGTTTGGTTTTTTTTTATTTTTTTTTTTAATTTTAAAAATTTTTTTTTGGTTAATTTGTTTCGTCCGGCATAACTCGGGAACCACTAGCCCGATTTAATTGAATTAAATTTTAAAAAATTTAAAATTACAATTCCCTTAATCTGTTCATATATTGTTTTCCTATACAAGCAACAGTTTCCAAGTTAAAAATGAATATATAAAGGAAAAAACTTATTTTTTGCCTAAAGATTTAAAATTTTTTTTAAAAAATCCATAAAAACCAAAATGAAAAAAAATGTCAAATCTTATTACTTTTACGTAAAGTCACATAACCTATGAGCAAAATGAGACAAAGATCATGAAAATCGATGCACGCGTTTCGCTTTTATTCGCAATTGAGTAAAGGTATGAATTTCAAAAATTTGCTGGACATATGCACAACTTGTCTATGGTAAGGTTCCTATATGGAAAAACTTCGAAAATTGGAGAGAAAATGTTTGAGAATATGCACGTCACTTTACAGATGTCCAAACAGTGAGTTCACAAAATACATTTCAAATAAAAAACTATATGACGCAGCAAAAGTCAGCAGAATAGATAACTTCATTATACACCTCATTAGAAACCACATAAAGAAAAGCTCTGAATGCACAGATAATAATTTAATGTGTCGATTATGGATGGCAACCAGAGTTTAGTGGCGTTGCTAGTTGCCAAATTTGCATTACGGATGGCAACTACGACCGACAGTTGTCAATTTCAGTTGCTAAAAAGGGGATTTTTCGGCAACCATTTATTTCTGGTTGCCTTGTAATTTTTCTAATTGGTGTGTAATTTTTTTAAGAAATAAAAAGTGAAAATAAGAGGTAAATTACATTTATTTTTAATTATTCATATATTCAATATTACATATTTTTTTCTGGTGTTTGTAGGCTTCATGATGGTTAAAATTACCACAAAGCAACAATTTGAAATCCTGGTAAACAAAATGGAACTTAACCCTAACCTAGCTCGCGGTGTACGGGTTTTTGGTGAAACCAAAGCCACTACGGATGAAGTGTGGAAGGGAATTGCCGATAATTTAAATAGCTATGGCCCACCTACACGTACTCCAGAAGAATGGCAGAGAGTGTGGATTCATTTTAAGGCAAAATTAAAAAAGAAACTGGCAGAAAATAAAAGAAACGTTAACACCACAGGTGGTGGGCCATCGCAAGAAGTGCCTTTATCGCCATTGGAGCAGGCGGCAGCGGACCTGTTGCAAGTTGATTTGGCTGCAACTCCAGTGGGTAATCTGTTTGGCGTTCTAGAGATATTGGAAGCTTTTTCTTCCTCTGTTAATTTGGAAACAATCCAAATTTTACATAGCTTTTGCTCTATTATTTGGACAACTTCGCTCAAAACCACGGGCAATGTGGGTTGAGCCATGCTGAGGTTGAAGTCATTGCCATGGGACTTCTGAAAACTTCCCTCCGCAAAAAACCTCAAAGCAGCACACACTTTTAAGAGTGGAGGTATTGCTGTTGACCGGTATCTTTTTTTAAAGCATTTTTTTAATTCTTCCACTAAATAGACAACGGCATCTTTTGGAAGTCGGAAATACGCCTTAAAGCTAAGACGAACAATTGTTTATTGAAAAATTTTCAAGATAGAAACATCTACTCACAGTACAGATGGCAATTCTAAAGTATTAGAGCTATCTCTTAAATTCCTCCTAATAGATGCCACGTCCTGGACATCTTCTTCTTCATCAAAAAAAAGTTCCACTGAGCTAATCATTAAAAATTAAATTTTTATTGTTGAAATTTACTATTTTGAGTTGAATTGTTTGTTTTGTTTACAAAATTTTTAGTTGCCAAAGTGTCAAAACACTATTATCGACGGCAACTGACAAAAGTTGTCATACATAATACTTATTTTTATTTCAGTTGCGTTGCCAGTTGACAAC
>CANDYM010000661.1:0-44480 GCA_947397865.1 Polietes domitor
AAATGTCGCTCTCTATTTCACTTTTTCCGCTTTAGAAACCACATATTGTACCTGATTTTCTTTAAAATTGGCACAACATTTTATAATCGAACTAGAAACACCTATGCTGAAAGTGAGTATGATTGGTTCAGATTTAGATATAGCCCCCATACAAATGTCGCTCACGAATGTTTATCCGATTTTGGCCAAATTTTACATATTATATTTCATCAATAAATATACATGGTGAAAGCGGGTGACATCGTTCCAGGTTTCAATATACCCCCATACAAATGTCCTTTCCGATTTAAAATATTTTGTCAAACACATACATTTACAGGATGCAAAAATCCTTCCCGATTTCACTTTTTACCGAATTGAATTGTAATGAGATAGAAAGTGGAGTGTATTATATAGTCAGCTCCGTCCGTCTTTAGCCTTTCCTTACTTGTTTGGGAGATGCCCATATTTCCATACTTTGGTATAACCCAAATGGGGCCCATTCTGCTCTATTACAGCTCTAGAAACTACATCTTACATCGGATCTTCATCAAATTTTGCAGATTATTATATGTTTCAACTAGAAATACCTACCGTGAATGAGAAATATATAGGCGCATGTTTTGGCAAAGGCTTCAAGTATTGTTATAGGCACCCTTCAAATGTCCGACATTATAAGGATTATACCGCTGTATCATCTGTATTTATCATTGGATCTTGATCAATTTTTCCATATCATGTTATATTTACTTTACTTGGAATATCTCCTGGAAAATTGGATCAATTACTTTATTATGTACCATACTCATTAAATTTGACTAAAGATGAATGATGATGATGTAACTGTATAATTTATATGAACTACATAAAATAGCTCCCATGAAATACCTGTGTTTAGTAATCAAAGCGAGGTACATACGCAGAGAGTGGTGTAGGGTATTATATAGTCGGCCCCGCCCGACTTTAGCCTTTCCTTACTTTCAACCAGTTTTAGCGTTTCCTTACCGGGCAACCAGTTTTTTTTGAAATCACAGTTTTCGAAAAAATCCGAAAACCCGACATTGCAGAATATGCTCGATAATACTCTACGGATCTTCTACTTGCGGGAACCACAATGGGTCGAATACTGTTGGCAGAGAGTGAACTAGTCGGTTATTTTTCTCAACTCAACTAACCTAACCATTAATAAAGAAGTTCAGCATGGATCTAGTATCAATTTTCGAAGAACGATTGAAACGTTTTCACCGCTCCACCATATAGTCAACGTAAACAGGAGATTGTGGGCGGCGAAGAGTTGCCAGGAAATCCTCGATGAGAATGTGTTCATATCTAACACCTTCGCGATGTAATACCAGAAAACAGTAACGCGGGGAGTAGGCTTGAAGTATTGGGGTGTTTTTCGTTCAATACGGACTGAAGGTACATTTGAAAATTTCCCCTTTCTCTGACATTGTCCGAAACTGGGTTCAACCTACGTTGAAAGCTTATGCGACTTGGCCCGTATAGTCAACGACAAGTTACAATATTTCGTTAGTCACACAGATTGGTTTCGATGATGGAGGAAACACAATATGTCTCTTCTGGTCTAAGTGAGTCAGATGTTTTTTTCTAACTGTCACCCCAATTTAACCTTGACTATTGTATATGTCTTCTTATGGTATTGGCAAAAAATCTCCCATTTTATTTACTTCTATTACTAGTCTGCAAACTCGAATTATCTCAACGAGTTGCTTCACAGTGTTCAATATATAACATAGTGATGCTCTTGGTAATATTCCCATATTAGACATTGATAAGAGGGGTGAAGAACAGTTGTGGCCATTGTTCGGCCACAAGAGAAATGTCTATACCTGGTACTCCGTCGGCACCAGGAGCTTTCCCTCGCATCAATTTTTAGCATTTGATCTTAATATCCCCTTCCGTAATAAGCTCCACTTCATCTTATAATATGCAATATGTTCGAAAGATTTTCGGGGATTTATGAGATTACTATCGTGTGCGCTCAGCGTTGGTTTTTTATTCACCGCATCAGTGTACGATTTCCAACTTTCTTCATTATTATTTTGTATGGAATTCTCCAGGGAACGTTTGTGAGCGTTTCACGACAGAGCTCCTGACATGCGTTAACCTTTGGGAAACTCCAAGCTATATATTCGCCTTATCCAATGATTTTTCTAATAATACATTAAATTGTATATATTAGCTGATCCTCAAAAGCCTCAAAAAGTGCCTCAAAGCGCGGTTTTGCATGGGTCACACCACTCGGGAAATTTTGTTATATCCAGCATTAAGGATGAAATATTTGATTAGATCTGTAGTATAAATTTTCGATATCTCTTCAATGCCGTATAGTAATTGCTTCCCAAGGGCCTTGGATTTATTAAAGTTGGGCAGTAGCGAAATATTCGACTCTCCCTCCGTCCTCTTCGTTGTCACAGTTTCGGCAGTTATTGCGGAATTTTAGCTACAATCGTCGCGTATGGTTTCCAATTGGCCAATAGCTCGCAAGCACTGCGATCACTCTCGGGCTGCGCTTAATTTGCCAATTACTTCTATAAGAGAATGCGCGTAAAGGAGTACAATCGGATTTGTTTTATTTCCCGAGTCCTTTCCACTATTATTTATATTTGTCGATATTATATATTTTGCACAAATACCCTCATTACCCATGGAAATCACCATACGTTTCATGCTCAAACAAGTACTTCAAAACAAAATCATGAAAAAAACACGAAGAAAAAAGAAAACAAACTATGTCTTGTTATAGAAATTTTAGCTCAAGGCTATTAAAGAACAGTGAAAGTACGGACGGACAAGAAATTCTAGATTTGGTTTGTGCGATTTTTTTATTATTTTTAATTTGTTCATACAATACACACATTCATACGACTATAGGTTTATAAATACTGGAACAGTGATACAAAGCAAACACACCGACACACATCCAAACATATATATGTGCATATATGGGTAACATGCTACAATAACACAAAATAATTTGGCTGGCAGGCATAGCAATCCCACATTCACAATCGCTCCAGATATGGCACACGCGCTACATACAAGTAGTGGTTGGTGGAGCCTCCTCAAATGCGATATGTGTATATTGTACGTATAGCGTACTGGAAACAAATTAAAATTTTTTCCAATACATTTAAATATAAATTCTCCACCATTTAAAAAAAATTCAATTGTTCCCATGGAGAAGAGGATGGCAGGAATTTTGTTGGTGTTGCCATAATGGCTGGCTGGGTGGTGGATGGTGCGGGTGTTTTTATGGTTAAATAAACAAAATCCAAATGCGAAACCAAATCCAAATCCATGTCTAATATAATATTGTGTATGGTTTTTCGTTTGGTAGTATTGATGATTTCTTTTTTTGCGTGTTATAAATAAGTCACGGTAATAAAACTGCAAAATCCATGTGTTGCCAGTTACTTTCTCTGCCACCCAGAGGAATATGGAAGGATTTTTGGGGGATGACAGTGGAGCAAAGGAGGAAATTCAAGACCGAGAAGCAAATTGGAATTCAAAGGCATTAAATTATCAAAGACGAGCTCAACTTGAAAAGTAATTTATATTCTGTTTATCTTGGATTGGACCAAATATTATCTTATCATCGAGGTGCTTCATTCTTGTACGGGTATTTATCAAATCGTAATAAACTGAATACTATGCTCTCGGATCTGCCGGCACTTAGGTGAGCCGTAGATGAAGCGATAAAGGTTACCGTGATCGCGCACTTTCACTGGAGATTTAATTTGATAATTTTTGAATAACAAAGCTCCGAAATGATGTAAGTTATAAGAGTAACTCCCTTTTCTGTTGGGTAATGTGCGTGGCAGTAATTTACCTTCCAGTTTACCCACTGCTCTATGTCCGAGATCCATTTATAGCTCTGTTGCGTCTTGGGTAAGTTTACCCCATCCAATTTGTCATATTAGAATGGATTTGTCTCATAGTGTTTCGCTTATGGTTCTTCGGTATCGGTGGATCTTCGATTTTGGTATGACATGCCCAAGGATTTGCCTGATGTTTTGATTTTCGGTTTCGTTATGGAAGTAACCAATTTCACATTAAAGACATGAAGTCGCTGGTGTCAAAACACATTCAGAATCAATAGCTTTTATAGCCTCCACCTCCAGGATGGGGGTATATGCACTTTGTCATTCCGTTTGTAACACTTTAAAATATTCATTCATAAAATATACTCCATAAAGTATATAAAGGGTGATTTTTTAGCTATTATCTTTTTGGCAACACTGGTTTAAACAGCTTACAAACGAACAACGCTTGCAAATTATTGAATTTTATTATCAAAATGCGTGCTCTGTTAAGAAAGTTAATCGCGCGCTTCCATTCTATGGTCAGTTTAATCGACACACTCAAGCGGCTATTCGGGCTATTGTGACTAAATTTCGCACCAAATTTACATTGTTGGACATTAAACCACCAACACGCTTACGTAGAGTGCGAACTGAAGAAAATATCGCAGCTGTATCGGCCAGTGTCAATGATGTCCATCAATTATCGATTCGTCGTCGTTCGCAGCAATTGGGCCTCTGTTACTCAAAAACGTGGAAATGCCAAAATTGGACTAAGCCGATGGACCATTTGAGGCGCAGTCAAGGTCAGCATTTGCATGAAATAATCTTCAAACATTAAATTATATTGACCTTACTATCGATTCAAATAAAGATTTCATGCATTTTTCTGAATTTTTTGTGTTTTTTTTTTTTTTGAAAAACTTTCCTATAGCTTTTACCTTTCACCTTTTATTCTGGGTCGAGGTAAAATTCTACGACGATATAGCCATGTCCGTCTGTCTGTCTGTCGAAAGCACGATAGCGGCCGAACGAAATGAGCTAGGAGGTTAAAATTTTTCCTAAATGTGTCTTATTTTTGCAGATCGGTTGGGATTGAAAGTGGGCGAAATCGGCCCAGAGGGAAAAATTTTTCCCTCACAAGGACTGAAAATACCCCTAATATTTAGAGTATTTCAGCATGTTTTTTGAACATATTACCTTGTATTTACTTGATATTTGCAATACGCATTCCATTTATAGCATAAAAGGGCACCATAGAGTGATTTTATTTGTAGGGGGCGAAATGGGACAAAAAGGGATAAAAATGGTACGACAACAGATAGAAACACGAAATTTAGCGTGTACATTCCTCTAATCTATATATATAAAAGAGTTGCGTTACTGACTGACTGACTGACTGACTGACTGACTGACTGACTGACTTATCATTGACCAGCCCCCAGACCAAACGGCTGAAGCCAGGGTCATGAAATTTTCAGGCTAGTTCCCAAATATGACGTAGATGTCGACTAAGAAAGGGTTTTACGAAATTCGTACTTTTAGGGGATAAAATGGCCCAAAAAGGGATAAACATCGAACCTTCGTCCTGACTAAACGGCAGTAGCTATAAACATGAAACTCGGTGAGTTAATAACCATGCAGACGAGCTACAAATAGGGATTTTTCGAAATTTGTACTTTTAAGGGCCGAGCGGGACAAAAAGGGATAAAAATGGTACCAACTAAAGTATTACAGCTAGAAACGTGAAATTTGGTATGTAAATTCCTCTGACCATATAGAAATGAAGTAAAATTAGATTTTTTCGAAATTTGTACTTTTAAGGGAAGAGAGGGATAAAAATTGTACCAACTAAAGTATTACAGCTAGAAACGTGAAATTTGGTATGTAAATTCCTCTGACCATATAGAAACGAAGTAAAATTAGATTTTTTCGAAATTTGTACTTTTAAGGGAAGAGAGGGACAAAAAGGGATAAAAATTGTACCAACTAAAGTATTACAGCTAGAAACGTGAAATTTGGTATGTAAATTCCTCTGACCATATAGAAACGAAGTAAAATTTGATTTTTTCGAAATTTGTACTTTTAGCGGAAGAGAGGGATAAAAATGGTACCAACTAAAGTATTACAGCTAGAAACGTGAAATTTGGTATGTAAATTTCTCTGACCACATAGAAACGAAGTAAAATTTGATTTTTTCGAAATTTGTACTTTTAAGGGAAGAGAGGGACAAAAAGGGATAAAAATGGTACCAACTAAAGTATTACAGCTAGAAACGTGAAAAATTCCTCTGACCATATAAAAACGAAGTAGAATTTGAAAAATTCGAAGAAAATTGGATTTTTCGAAATTTGTACTTTTTAGGGGGTAGGAAGGACAAAAAGGGTTCCAATTTAAGAATTGCAGCTATAGTCGGAAAATTTGGAGTGTAAACTGTTTGTAAAGCGCAATCTAAATGGATTTTTTGAAATTTTCTTATAGGAGGTGAGCAACAAGTGATAAAAGTAGTACCAACTAAAGTATTGGAGCTATAGTCGTGAAATGTGGTGTGTAAGTTCCACTGCCAACGAGAAGCGCAAATCTAAACGATTTTTTCAAATTTTGTACATATAAACAATGAGCGGGATAAAAATGAGCGGGAAAAAAATATTTCAGCTATAGTCGTGAAATTTTGCGTTTAAATTTCTCTGACAACGTAGACTTGAAACATAAATGGATTCCTCGAAATTTGTACTTTTAAGTTGCGAGCGGGACAAAAAGGGATAAAAATGGTACCAACTTTAGTATTACAGCTAGAATCGTGATATTTAGTGTGTAAATTCCTCTGACCATATAGAAGAGCAGTAGTTTGATTTATCAAAATTTCTACTTTTACGGGGTGCGCGGGACGAAAAGGGATAAAAATGCTGTACAATCATTTAATTAAGTAAGCACGGAACATAAATGGATATTTCAAAATTTGTACTTAAATGGGGGGATACGGGACAACAAGGAATAAATGTGTTACAAAAAAAGATTTTGATTTTGGGAAAGAAGTGCAAAAAGTTATAAACTGGCTGGCTGAATCTAGAAACATGAGATCGAGGATATAAATGGTTGTAATATTTTGTTCAAAACTTGGTAGAAAATTATAAAAATTATACATACGATGTAGTTCAGCTAAAATAGTGCATATCGACAAGCACATTCCTTTGACTGTGTGTGAGTGGTAGCTAATAGGAGATTTCCAAATTACTATTTTAGATTTATCTATATCCACCAAAAGAAAATTAAATAAATACTATCCAAAAACAAAGACGGATATAATTAACAATTAACTGGCTTTTTCGCGAGCGAAGCAGCGGGTACTGCTAGTAGAGTATATACATAATATAAAAGTATTTTTTCTAAATTCGTACTTTTAAGGGGTTAAATGGCGATAGAGGGATATAAATAGTACCAACCAAACGGCTGCACCTAGAATAATGAAATTCGGTGTATATATTCCTCTGATTGCGTAGACACATAAAATAAAGGAAATTTTCGATATTCGTACTTTTAGGGTGTAAAATGGAAAAAGGGAATACAAATTGTACCAAACAAATGGATGCAGCTAGAACCATGAAATTCGCTGTATACATTCCTCTGACTGCGTAGACACGAAAAAAGGTTTTTCCAAATTCGTACTTTCAAGGGATTCAATGGGAACAGAGGGATAAAAATGGTACCAACTAAAAGGCTACAGCTAGAATGATGAAATTCGGTGTGTACATCCCTCTAATTGCATAGACACGTTAAATACATACATTTTCGAAAGTCGTACTTTTAAGGGGTAAAATGCGAAAAAGGGGATACAAATTTCGGTGTGTACATCCGTCTAATTGTAAAGACACGTAAAATAGAGGGATTTTTTTTTAAATTTTTACTTTTAAGGGATATAATTGAAAAAGGGGGATAAAATGGTATTCGGTGTTCTGACTATGAAGAGTAGAAACAAAAAGGGGTTTTTTCAAAATTTTTACATTTGGGCGGAGAATGGGGATATCTTTAAAATTTGTACTTTTCTTATCAAAATAATACAGTCACTTTGTCTGTATCTGAAAATGCTTATCCCTAATGACGACTGACAATCGCCTAATATTTAGGCATGTTTACTTTCACAATTTCAGCATTTTATTTATATATAGTAGTCGATTTTAAACAGTGCGCATAAGTATACATTATAGTTTGAAATAGTAAACAAATATAATAATGTGCATACAAATATCACAATTTTCGTAATATGGTACTGTAATTCTAAGTAAAGTCACAATCCTTTAATCTGCTGGTAATACTGAGGAATGCACTCCGTGGTGGAGGGTATATAAGATTCGGCCCGGCCGAATCCGTCCGATTTGAAGTTAACTAGGATCTAGGAGTTCCTAGGTTTAATCTTCTATTTAGTTATAACACTATATCAATGCCTTCGTATCTGGCATTCTCTCACCCATGTAAATGTTGATGGATTATTAACATAGAGTTGGAAGTTCAAGACTTTTAGAGATCCATTAACATCCATCAGCGAAATTTGAATGTGGACATTCATTCCACGCCCAAGACTCTAAGTGATGAATGAAGACAAGATCCAATTCAAAAGAAACACAGATTCATTAGGATTAAGTCCGAACTCTGACTTAGTCATTCGTGTGATCCTCGAATCAGGTATGTTATTAAGTCAATGTCAATATCAATTCACCAACATGAAGATGACTTCACCGAAGGGTTTGCCTCAGATTTTGATTTTCGGCTTCGCCATGTGAAAAAAATGGAAGTCGTAAAATCTTCTTTTCCACATCAAAACCATGAATCGCTCTAACACAAAAACATTCTGGGTGTTTGTTTTGGTTTTGGTTTTTGACTTCATCAATTGTCTTCGATCTTGGAATGACTCTTCCTTAGGTTTTGCATGGGTTTTCGGTTTATTGATATTGTAGTGGAAGATTGGAATTTCATGATATTTGATCAAAAACCGAAGGGCTATCGACTACCTACTTACTAGAGTATGCCAGAAGAATGTTTTTCAATAAAATCTCTAAATAAACGAATAAGACATAACCATCCCCGATGAATAGGAAATACGATGGATAGGAAATGACTGTACAAAAAAGAAATAACAGTAGGGCGGGTTGATTTTTATTTTTTAAATCGTTTAGCAAAAACGAAAACTATATAAAATTCTCCGAATTCTAAAATAAAATCCTAATCCGCGCCTCTCGACTTGAAAATTTATATGCCCGCCCGCCTTTGGAAAAAAAATAAATGTTAGAAAAAATAGCTTTTTCCAAAAAGAAATCGAATTTTCTGAATAAATTAGTTTTATATTTTTTCTACACTCAAAATTTTTTTCATTAAAAAATATTCACCCAATATTCATATCGAGAGGCACGGAGTAGGGTTTGATTTTAGACCCATGGTTTCTTCGGAGAATTTTCTTGGAATTTAATGTAGATTACGTTTTTGCTATACGATTTTTTTGAATATGATGAATATATAGTAATTCATCTTTAGTCATATTTAACGAATATGGTAAAAAATATGATAATTGTTCCAATTTTCCGGCAGACAAATACAAATTATACAGTAGTAGTAGGATGAATCGGACCGACATTTGAAAGGAGGCCTATAACAACACTTGGGTCCTGGTTCAAAACAATGTCCTATATATTTCTCATTCACGGTAGGTATTCCTAGTTAAAATATATCATGATCCGATGTAAGACGTAGATTCTACAACTGTATTAGAGTAGAGTGGGGGCCCCGTTTGTGTTATTCCAAAGTATGGACATAATATTTCACTTTCATAGTATGTATTTTTAGTTGAAACACAATATAATCTGCAAAATTTGAAAAAAAAAAATCGATGTAAAATTTGCGTCCTTGAAGTGTAAAACTTGTACAGGGGCCATTTGTAAGGGCGCTACATTAAAAAGTGGTTCCATATAGATCACTTTCAAATTAGGTATTCTAGGTTGAAATATGACATGATATGCAAAATTGTATCGAGATCCAATGCACGATTTGGGTTCTAGAACTGTATTAGGGTCGAATGGGGGCCCAATTTGTATGGGGATTATACCAAAATATGGACCCATATATTTAACTTTCATAGTATGTATTCTTAGTTGAAATATAACATAGTCTACAAATTTTGAAAAACTTCCGATGTAAAATGTGGGTCCTAGAGAGGTAATAATAATTCAAATGGGGGCCCACTTGTAAAGGCGCTACATTAAAAAGTGGCTCTTTATAGTTCACTTTCAAAGTAGGTATTCTTTATTGAAATATAATATGATCTGCAAAATTTTATCAAGATCCAATGTAAAATGTGGGTTCTAGAGCGATAATAGTGTGGGGGCCCATTTGTATGGGGGCTATACCAAAACGTTGAGCTATTTAGCTGGCTTTTAAAATAGGTGTTTCCAGTCTAAATGTAACATTGTGTCTGAAATTTGATTAAGATCCGATGTAAAATGTGCATTTTAGAGCAGTAATATTGTAAATCGGAGGTACATTTGTATGGGGGCTATATCAAAACATAGACTCATGTGGTCCACTTTCCCTTGAGCTGTTTCTAGTTCAAATATAACACGATCCTGGTCAATTTGGTCATGATCCCATGTACAATGTGTATTCTAGAGCAGTAGTAGTGTAAATTATAGCGATATTTGTATGGAGGCTATATCTAAATCTGAACCGATTTTCTCCAAATTCAATACCAATCGTCCAAAAAAGTAACTTCTGCCAAATTTCATGACAATCGGACCACAATTGCGACCTGTAGAGTGCGAACAAGTTTAGATGGACAGCAGACGGCCGGACGGGCGGACAGACATCGTTAAATCGACTCAGCTGGTGATTCTAAGCCGATCCGTATACTTAAAGGTATGGGCGGGCTACTAGCCATTCGGAAACTGTACGCAGCGACTGGTTTTGAACTTTCGATTTGGATAATACTCAAAATTGGGATTGCCAATTGGGCTTAGTTTCGAAATTCTCCGCCCTTGAATTAATTTTCATTTAATCGATAAAGTTTGACTTTGTTCGCTTTTAAGATTTTGAATCCCAACTTTAATTTTGAAGAAATCGGATTGAAATATTTATTGGGTTTATTTTTGACACATATGCGAACTTGAAGGGAATGTCGTCTAAAATTTTCTTTTGTTTGTGATTAATACGTTGGGCGCCAAGAATTTTGATTATTTCCAAGTTTGGAATGAAATTTGTCGACAGTGACCAGTATTGGAGCAGACCTAACCATAGCTTGTCTGTGCTTTATTTTCATCAGATCCCATCGATATCAAAATATTCATTGTAAATATCCATGTTCATGCCCACTGTGCACCGAAATATTATCCATTGATCCAAATAAGTTCGTTCTTGCCCCCAAAGGGACCATAAACTATACAAACTTTGGGGTTATTATATATATGTTTGTACATATCGAGAGGGAACATGTCTATCTGTGTATTTTATTGTGTGATACCTTTTATATCCAATTTGATTTGGCTGTCCATGCGTCCGTCCTTGCTTCCGTCTAAGGGATTCTTACCTTTTTTCGAGCCTTCTTACACGAAAACCAATTTATTGATAGTTTTGTGTGGCTCAATTGGTAGAGGGAGGACAAGCAAAGCTCCAAAAGGATTTGCCATTCATGCACTGCCATGTTGGGAACAGTAAAAGTGTAAAATTACTTTATTACAAAATACGACCTAGAAGTATGCTGATGGTGGAGGGTGGGGTGTGTGCTGGCAAAACCGCAAACTTAAGCAGAAATCCTTTTACAATCTTCCAAGACCCTCGTGACCACACATACCCCTCGCACACACACACACATACCCAACATATGGCTTTCTTTCTTTCGTAGAGGGGATCAAAACGCAAGACGTTCCGTTCCTTTGATTCTTGAGAAGTGCTTGGGAGTGCTTTCCTGTTGACTTCTCAAATGTGAAATATGGTGTGGTGGTCTTGGGTGGCGGCATGTTTTGCGGCATTTACAATTTGTACGTCCCGTTCCGTATCCTATTAAAATGCCTTTAGTGGTTGTAAAAATAAATTGTTTATTTGGAGTGGAGTCCTGTTCCTGCCAGTTGTCCGACCCTCGCCCTCCTTCGCCTTGTAGTTGCTGTTCTTTGGAAAATTTAATTTAGTTTTTAAAGGATCGTTTGTAGTTTCTGTTTTCTTTTTCACTTCGTCTTTTTTTTTTGCAAAATTATATTTAATTTGAACTTGAAATTGAGCACTTACAACTTTTGCTATTTGCTTGCGGGGGATGCGTGAGTGTGCATGTGTGTGTGTATGTTATGGCCAAGAATTTAATGATTGGTATCTGCTCATATATGGGTTTGTGTGTGTAGGTGGGTTCGAGTATATGCCTGAGGCGGAAGAAGGCGCTTGAAAGGCCTGGTAGTTAGTTTTCTTGAGGTGGAATCAGTTGTAGTTTCCAAGGATTAAAATGTATTAATTTATAGCAATCACCACACAAAGAGGGAGAGCAAAAGAAGATCTTCTACGGGTGTTATTATAGAAGAACTTTCATTTTTTTTCTAAAGTCTGCGAAAGAATACCTTTTGATATGTGAAAATGTCAGAATCGCTTGTAAACGCGCTCCAAAGCTTACCTGACCGAAGGAAATCCAATCCGTTTGCTGGACCATCCAATCATGATTTCAAACTTAGATGATCTGTAACAATCGACTCACCCAAAGGTAGTGAACAGGAAGTCATTCTACATGAGCTATTACCGAAGCACTTTTAGAAGGGTTTGGGAAGAAATTCAGGAAATCATGGATTTGTAGAGGGTTGTAGAAGAATTTTTTTCTCAATCCAAGGCTAAGTAAATTTGTATTATAATTTTAACCAGTGGCAAGGTGGCCCAAAAAAAAAACTCCAAACCTCCGAATAATACGTGGAATATTTTTGTCTAACACCATTATAAACGTTGACCATTATAGGTGTGTGAAAGGACAAATCGTTAGACCGAAATGGAGATGGATAGAACACACTCTACGAAAGTCAGCAAACTGTATTGCTAGATCAGCCCTAGTGTGAAATCCCCAAGAATGGCGCAGAATCATACTAAATGAAATAATAAAAGTGGATAAAACATCCTATGATATAAAAATAATTTGAATTTGATTTGTATTGGGACATTGTAGTGTCTCAAGTCCTTTTTGCATCTACAATTTACAGAATGCAAGATTATTTACAAATGGCATGGTGGCATTTATTACTTGGCTGTCACTAACTTCACCATGATTTCTTGCCCGGCTTTTCGAATTGATTTTGAAACATTTCATAAAACCGATGGGAAAGACGATCTTCTCTAAGAAGACCTTCCCGAATTGTATGTCTTGTTGCCCATTTTGGCCCCAAAAGTATTAATATCGAAAGATCGCTGTATTTTTCAAGCACATGCAGCCAGAGCGAAATATAAACCGATTTTAATTATTCTAGCTGCAGCCGTATGATTGGTAACATTTTTATACCTTTCTCCCGTTTTCCTCCTAAAAATACACATTTCGAAAATTTGCTTAATTTTGCACGTCTACACAGTCAGGGCAGTGTACTTACCGAAATTTTCGATTGTAGCTGCAACCTTTTGTCAGTACCCATTGTATCCCCCTTTTCCACATATTTCCCTTAGAAGTGCCAAATTCGAAAAATCCTTCTATTTTAGAGGTGTGTACGCGCCGAATTTCATGGCACTTGATTGGAGCCAGAGCGAAATATAAACCGATTTTCATTATTTTAGCTGCAGCCGTATGATTGGTATCATTTTTATTCCTTTTACCCGTTTCGCCCTAAAAGTAAAAAAGTAAAACTTTCGAAATTTTCTTAATTTTGCACATCTACACTGTCAGGAGACCGAATTTTGTGATTATAGCTGCATGGTCGTTACCAACGTTAACTCTTATTGCCCATTTAAAATTACGAATATAGAAAGATTGCTGTATTTTTCGAGTCTACGCAGTCTCAGCGAAGTATAAACCGATTTTCATTATTCTAATTATAGCCGTTTTATTGGTACAATTTTTACCCCCTTTCTCCCCGTTTTCACCCTAAAAGTACAAATTTCGAAAATTTGCATAAATTTGTACGTCTACATAGTCAGGAGAATGTACAAACATAATTTTATGTTCCTTTTTTTTGTCTATATTCACCCTAAAAGTACGAATATCGAAAGATCGAAGTATTTTTCAAGTTCACGCAGCTAGAAAATATAAACCGGCTTTCATTATTCTAGCTGCAGCCGTATAATTGGTACCATTTTTAACCACTTTCCTCCTGTCCCCCCGCTAAAAGTACAAATTTAATTTTTTTCTTAGTTTTGCACGTAGACACAGTCAGGGAAATATACAAACCTTTTATGATCTTATAATTCTAGCTGTAGCCATTTGGTGGGTACTAATTTTTATCCCTTTCTCCACATTTCCCCCTTATAAGTACGAATTTCGAAAAATCTCATTGCTATGCGTGTATCTGCGGGTAGAGGAATGTTCGCACCGAATTTCAAGTTACTAGCTATTGTCGTTTGACTGGTACGATTTTTATCCCCGTTTGTCCCATTTCACCCCCTAAAAGTATGGATTACTTCATAGACACTATTATAGGATTTAACTTATCAAGTATATACTAACAAGTAAGAAATATAAAACAAGTAAGGAAAGGCTAAAATCGGGCGTGGCGGACTCTGTGATACACTCCACTTTCTATCCGAATACAATTTAATTCGGTGAAAAAGTGAAAACGGGAAAGATTTTTGTATCCTGTAAATGTATGTGTTTGACAAAAAATGTTAAATCGGAAAGGACATACGTATATTGAAATCTGGAACGAAATAGGTGAAATATAATATGTATAGTTTGGCCAAAATCGGTTAAACATTTGGGAGCAACATTTGTATTTGGGCTATATCTAAATCTGAACCGATCTTACCCACCATAGGTTTTTTACTTCGATTATAAGTTGTTGCGCCAAATATAAAGAAAATCGATTACAAAATGTGGTTTCTAATGTCAAATCGTGAGCGATATTTGTATGGGGGCTATATCTAAATCTGAACCGATCTTACCTAGTTTCTGCATATGTGTTTCTAGTCGGATTATAAGATGTTGTGCCAAATGTAAAGATAATCGAGTACAAAATGGGGTTTCTAGAGCGGAAAATGTCAAATCGTGAGCGAGATTTGTATGCGGGCTATATCTAAATCTGAACCGATCTTACCTAGTTTCTACATATGTGTTTCTAGTCGGATTATAAGATGTTGTGCCAAATTTAAAGAAAAACGGGTACAATATATGGTTTCTAGAGCGGAAAAGGTCAAATCGGGAGCGACATTTGTATGGGGGCTATATCTAAATCTGAACCGATCTTACCTAATTTCTGCATATGTGTTTCTAGTTGAATTATAAGATGTTGTGCCATATTTAAAGAAAATCGGATACAATATGTGGTTTCTTGAGCGGAAAATGTCAAATCGGGAGCGACATTTGTATGAGGGCTATATCTAAATCTGAACCGATTTGCCTCAAATTAAATAGCGTTTGTCCTTGATCCACAAAACTTATTTGTGCCAATTTTTGTTAAGATCGGACTATAATTGCGACCTGTAATTTGATTAGAACAATAGATGGACAGACGGACAGACAGATAGACAGACGGACAGACAGACGGATATTGCTAAATCGACTTACAAAGTGATTCTAAGTCGATCAGTATACTTAACAATGGGTGTATCTCGCTTCCTTTTGGTTGTTACAAACTAATGCACAAAGACATAATACTCTCGTGGAGTGTATACCCGAAATATTAGGGGTTATTGGGGATATTTTCTGTCCTTGTTAGGGAAAAATTTTACCCTTTGGACCAATTTCGCACATTTTCAATCCCAACCGATCTACAACCATTAGACTTATTCATGGGCAGAGCTAGATCATCTTAGAATTTTATGAAGATCAAGAATGTATATACTTTATAGGGTCTCAGGTTCATATTTGCAGGTGTTATAAACTGAATGACAAAATGGGGTATACTAACATGTCTTCGAGAAGCAGCCATAAATAAATATCTCTTGTACCTTTCCAAATCCACAATCAGAAAGGCCTCTCTGAAAAAGGCCCCTCGCCTAGAAATCTGCCGCTGGTTTATTTCAACTGAAGTATTTGACCATTTGTGTGTGGGTGAGTGGTGGTGTGTGTGAGTTTTAGTGTCTGTATTTGTGGATGGCTATATTGTTATGGGAATAGTGTCTATTAAGTTGTTTCAAGATTAAAATTGGATTTTTGCTCACTCTCTCTCCGTCTATCGCCCATGTTGTCATTGCTCTGCAGTCGAGTTAATATCCCCGCCAAGTTAGTGTTCATAGGAAACGACCTATGAAAACTAACCGGCTGTTGTTAAATGTGGAGGAGTAGGAGGAGGACGACGATGCCTTCCCATGTTTCGCCAGCCACATTCAAGAGTTGATGCAGCCAGCAATGGCAAAGTTAAAATTGCTTGAAGTGCTTGTTGAAATTCGCTCTCTATCTCTCCCTCTAATTGATATCAGTTATTGTGATATATTGCAACAGCCAAAAGTTAATTGCAAATGGAAACCGCGTTTTCGTTCGACCAATTTGACAATGGTTGGAGAGCGACAGCGATGAAATCATCAGTATGTCATTGTGTGTTTGAGCATAATTAAGAGGAGGAGAAATGTGTTGCTGAAGAAGAAATTTTATACTTGATGGTATGAAATTTGTCAGCGGGATTGTGGCCAACCTTTTCTTAAGGAGGAAGGAGAGAAACGGAAAATTAATGCGGGGGAAGAGAAATATAGACTGTGTAATTAAGAACATCCTATTTTAGAATATGGAACAATTTTTTTCTGGTAGCCGAGAAGAATTGAATTTTTTAGGGTGTTATTAACCTTTGACTAGCTGTAGTCAGTAACATTTCTTAGAAAAAATCCTCAAAATATTTGAAATTGTGATTTGTTTAATTTTGCAGTAAATCTCCACCGAATTCTATATCTTCGCTTAAGTAACCGTGCAAATTTTCAAATAAAGGTTCTCTAAAAATCGTTTTTTTTTTTTTCAGATTGAAGTGCTTTCTGGAGGATTGATTTTCACATACAAACAAACCTCCCTCTCCGCCTGAGAAAAAACTCACCCTACTAGTCAGTACTTAAGGTCGAGAACCTATGATTAGTGCAGAAATTCATAACCTTTTGAAAATAACCTAGTATTCTGATTTTTAGGTGTTAAAAATAAATCTGAGCTGTGAGTTTAGAAATTTTAGAATACTTGGCTTTCAGAATATTTTGAAAATATGCCAAATTTAATAAACTAGAGAATAAATGTTCATTCTGTTGAACAGGGAAACTGGAAGATATTTTATCATTTCCAGGGAATCCCCGTTGAATATAAAAATATACGATTAATTATAGTTTGCAATTGCAATTGCAATTATTTGTATCAGAATTCAGAAAGTTGACAGTAGGATTCGTGACAACTTTCTAAGACTGTAAACATTTTTTTTCTTACAAACTGACATGCCTTATGCCTGACTACCTTCTGATGCAGCTGCGATAATTTATATTTCTCTCCAAGATTTTAATTGCTGGGTTCGAAAACGATAAAATATATTATTTGAAACAGTCCATAGATATATATTTTAAAAAGTGTTTAAAATTCCAAAGTCTCACCAATCTTATTTTTTTTTTCAATAAAAAATATGTGAATCATTATTAAATAAAGGGAATAATTCAACTAAATTGATTTTCTATTAAAATTAAGAACTATATATGTGGGATACTTAAATAATTCGTTTTGCTGATCATAAAGCTTATTGATTTCTAAATTCCATAATTTCTGACACACTTAAAATATACTTTTACGCGCGAAAAATCGTTTGAAAGGCATTTTCTTATGGATATATAAAAATTCAATATTTTTTCTTGACAAACAAATTATTGCAAAAAATATTTTTTTATAAACTATTGCCCCTTCCGATTTTAATATTTTTTCCAGAATTATCCCAATGTCACATGAATCGAAATTTATGGAAGAAACCATAAGACAGTATCTTCCACACAAATATAATTTTTCATATATTTTTTAAAAATTCTAAACAGTGATGATATTTATCTTTAAAGGTAATTTTTGCAGAATTGTTTAATAGAAAATATGTACCAAATTATAAACCAGTAAGGAAAGGCTAAAGTCGGGCGGGGCCGACTATATGATACACTCCACTTTCTATCAGAATACAATTCAATTCGGAAAAAAGTGAAAACGGGAAGAATTTTTGTATGTTTCCTAATCATAGGATAATATGTCCTGGTTCAATATGTCAAACAGAGAAGAATATTTGTATCAGGGCTATATCCAAACATGGAATGAAGTGACCCATTTCACAATAGGTTCTTCCAGTTCTCAATTTGAAGTAATTCGATGAAAATACGTGGTTTCTGGGGCGGAAAAATCAAGCCGGGAGCGAAATTTGTATAGGAGCTATATATAAATCTGAACCGATCTGACTTATTTTCATCCTGGGTGTTTCTCATGCAAATATAAGATATTTTGCCAAATTTGAAGAAAATCTGTTAAAATATGTGGTTTCTGGAGCGGCATAACTCAAATCGGGAGTGAAATTCGTATGTGGGCTATATCTAAATCTGAACCGATCTGGCTCATTTGGTGTGTTTCATGGGTGTTTCTAGTTTAAATAGAAGATGTTTTGCCAATTTTGAAGAAGATCTGTTCAAATATGTGGTTTTTACAGCAGAAAAAGTCAAATCGGTAGTGAAATTCGTATGGGGGCTATATCTAAATCTGAACCGATCTGGCTCATTTTTACCGTGGGTGTTTCTAGTTGAAATGTAAGATGTTTAGCCAAGTTTGAAGAAAATCTGTTGTAATATGTGGTATCTAGCGTGAAAAGAGTCAAATCGGGAGTGAAATTCGTATGGGAGCTATATCTAAATCTGAACCGATTTTCTTCAAATTAAATAGCGTTCGTCCTTATCCCGAAAAACTTTGTTGTGCCAAGTTTCATTTGGTTCTGGCTACAATTGCGACCTGTACTTTGATTACAAGAATAGATGGACGGACGGACGGACGGACGGACGGACATTGTTAAATCGATTCAAAAAGTGATTCTAAGTCGATCGGTATAATTAACAATGGGTCTATCTCGCTTTCATTTGGGTGTTACAAACAAATGCACAAAGACATAATACTCTCGTGGAGTGTATAAAAATATATGAAAAACCAGTAAGGAAAGGCTAAAGTCGGGCGGGGCCGACTATATGATACACTCCACTTTCTATCAGAATACAATTCAATTCGGAAAAAAGTTAAAACGGGAAGAATTTTTGTATGTTTCCTAATCATAGGCTAATATGTCCTGGTTCAATTTGTCAAATTGAAAAGAATATTTGTATCACGGCTATATCCAAACATGGAATGAAGTGACCCATTTCACAATAGGTTCTTCCAGTTCTCAATTTTAAGTAAATCGATGAATTTACGTGGTTTCTGGGGCGGAAAAATCAAGTCGGGAGCGAAATTTGTATAGGAGCTATATATAAATCTGAACCGATCTGACTCATTTTCATCCTGGGTGTTTCTCATACAAATATAAGATATTTTGCCAAATTTGAAGAAAATCTGTTAAAATATGTGGTTTCTGGAGCGGAAAACTCAAATCGGCAGTGAAATTCGTATGTGGGCTATATCTAAATCTGAACCGATCTGGCTCATTTGGTATGTTTCAAGGGTGTTTCTAGTTTAAATAGAAGATGTTTTCTGTTGAAATATGTGGTTTCTACAGCAGAAAAAGTCAAATCTGGAGTGAAATTCCTATGGGGGCTATATCTAAATCTGAACCGATCTGACCAATTTTCACCATAGGTGTTTCAAGTTGAAATGTAAGATGTTTTGCCAAGTTTGACGAAAATCTGTTGAAATATGTGGTTTCTACAGCAGAAAAAATCAAATCGGGAGTGAAATTCGTATGGGGGCTATATCTAAATCTGAACCGATCTGGCTCATTTGGTATGTTTCATGGGTGTTTCTAGTTTAAATAGAAGATGTTTTCTGTTGAAATATGTGGTTTCTACAGCAGAAAAAATCAAATCGGGAGTGAAATTCGTATGGGGGCTATATCTAAATCTGAACCGATCTGACCAATTTTCACCTTAGGTGTTTCTAGTTGAAATGTAAGATGTTTTGCCAAGTTTGACGAAAATCTGTTGAAATATGTGGTTTCTACAGCAGAAAAAGTCAAATCTGGAGTGAAATTCCTATGGGGGCTATATCTAAATCTGAACCGATCTGACCAATTTTCACCATAGGTGTTTCTAGTTGAAATGTAAGATGTTTTGCCAAGTTTGACGAAAATCTGTTGAAATATGTGGTTTCTACAGCAGAAAAAATCAAATCGGGAGTGAAATTCGTATGGGGGCTATATCTAAATCTGAACCGATCTGGCTAATTTTCACCGTGGGTGTTTCTAGTTGAAATATAAGATGTTTTGCCAATTTTGAAGAAGATCTGTTAAAACATGTGGTTTCTACAGCAGAAAAAATCAAATCGGGAGTGAAATTCGTATGGGGGCTATATCTAAATCTGAACCGATCTGGCTAATTTTCACCGTGGGTGTTTCTAGTTGAAATATAAGATGTTTTGCCAATTTTGAAGAAGATCTGTTAAAACATGTGGTTTCTACAGCAGAAAAAGTCAAATCGGGAGTGAAATTCGTATGGGGGCTATATCTTAATCTGAACCGATCTGGCCAATTTTCACCATAGGTGTTTCTAGTTGAAATGTAAGATGTTTTGCCAAGTTTGACGAAAATCAGTTTTAATATGTGGTATCTAGCGTGAAAAGAGTCAAATCGGGAGTGAAATTCGTATGGGGGCTATATCTAAATCTGAACCGATCTGGCTAATTTTCACCATAGGTGTTTCTAGTTGAAATGTAAGATGTTTTGCCAAGTTTGACGAAAATCAGTTTTAATATGTGGTATCTAGCGTGAAAAGAGTCAAATCGGGAGTGAAATTCGTATGGGGGCTATATCTAAATCTGAACCGATCTGACCAATTTTCACCATAGGTGTTTCTAGTTGAAATGTAAGATGTTTTGCCAAGTTTGACGAAAATCAGTTTTAATATGTGGTATCTAGCGTGAAAAGAGTCAAATCGGGAGTGCAATTCGTATGGGGGCTATATCCAAATCTGAACCGATTTTCTTCAAATTAAATAGCGTTCGTCCTTATCCCGAAAAACTTTGTTGTGCAAAGTTTCATTTGGTTCTGGCTACAATTGCGACCTGTACTTTGATTACAAGAATAGATGGACAGACGGACGGACGGACGGACGGACGGACATCGTTAAATCGATTCAAAAAGTGATTCTAAGTCGATCGGTATAATTAACAATGGGTCTATCTCGCTTCCTTTTGGGTGTTACAAACAAATGCACAAAGACATAATACTCTCGTGGAGTGTATAATAATAATTCCTTGCAATATATAGTCATACCGCTGCAATAATTAGGGCGATATTTCCCTTCAATCTTGGATTCATTAGGGAATTATTGTGAGGAAAAAGAGTGAAGTCATTTGAAAAAGATAGTGGTAATATGCAGTCAAGTAAAATATGTCACCATGCCGTTTCTAAATAAATAAATAATAAAATATAGATGCAAAAATAAGTCAAAATATTTTTGGTTAGTTCCTCGAGTGAATTGGTTGTTAATATTTACAAACAAGAAAGGGATGACTAGTTACCCAGGAATATAAATAATAAAATAAGATTTCTTAAAAAAAATATTTCTTAAAAATATTTGTTAGTGAAAAGATAATAGTGAAAAAAACAATTAAAAACGGCGCTAAGTTCGGCCGAGCCGAACTTTATATACCCTGCACTATGGATTGCATTCCACAGAGGCTGTCGATTTTCGTAGAAGTGCAATAATATTATAGGAAAATATAAATATACATTTTAATATAACCAAACCAAAACAAATACAAATATTGAAAAAATAATTTTATAAATAAATAAATTATTTTTATTATTTCAAGTCACGCAAGGCTACCAATACGTTTTCATATCGAATTAATACTTCAGCTTAAATACCATACATATTGGTGGATAGTTTGTGGTACACTTTGTTGTATTTCCATTCTAGTATAATTCCAATACTACAAATTTTGAAAATCCATTATCTCACATACATAGTGCAAAATAACCTATCTTCATGAATCAAACAATTTTTGCCGTAAAAGTAAAAAGTACGAATTTGGAAAAATCTTTTTATTTTGCGTGTTTATGCAGTCAGCGGAATGTGTACACCGAATTCCATGAATCTAGCTGCGGCCATTTGGTTGGTACCATTTTTATCCCTTCTTTCCTATTTTACCCCATTAAAAGTACGACATTTTCAAATCTCTTTATTTTACGCAAATAGAGTGATGTACATACCGAATTTCATCTTTGTAGCTGTATCCGTTCAGTTGGTACTATTTTTATCCCTCTGTACCCATTGTATCTCTTGAAAGTACGAATTTGAAAAAAAACTTTTATTTTACATGTCCACGCAATCTGAGGCATGTCTACACCGATTTTGATTATTCCAGATGCAGCCTTTTGGTTGGTACCATTTTTATCCCTCTAGTCCCATTTTACCCCTTAAAAGTACGAATTTGTAAAAATTCTTTTATATTATGTATCTACTCAAATAGAGGAATGTATAAACGAATTCGTGTTTCTAGCTGTTGTCATTGATATGTACCATTTTTATCCCTTTTAGCCCCATTTCACCCCCTACAAATATAAATCACTTTATGGTGCACGTTTTTGTTATAGGGGGAATGCGCATACCCAAAATCAGTAAGTACATGCAGACATATTGAAAAAATGCTTAAATACTCTAATATATTAAGGGGTTATTATGGGTATTTTTCGTCCTTGTGAAGGAAAATTTTTTCCCTTTGGACCGATTTCGTCCAGTTGTAGTTGTGGAAAATTTGGATCCTTGAAAGCACTATAAATATATTTTTAACAGTTTCCTTGAATAATTTATTGGTCGGATTATTGGACTTTTATAGTATTTTTGTGGTTTTACATAGTGAAATCTGGAAACTTTTTCTTATTTCGTGAGAGTAGTTTAAAAAAAACATACATCGGATGGAAATGGGAAATGCGCTAATTTTAAAAATACTATTTTTTTATTGCTGCATGCCTGATGACACTGGATATCCGATATGCACAAGGACATTACATTATATCGATTAACAAAGATCTTTATTGAAAAATTGCGCTTCCATATTTTCACGAAAGCCCAAATTTCGTCCCACCATTTTTCCTATTTCTTACAATTCTTGAGAAACCTAGGCATAATATTCTATCCAATCATGTCCTTATTTCACTTTAATTTGCAATTAAAAGTGAAATCTGTTGCCGGCCACACATCATTTGCATTGTGCACCTTCATCGAAAGCCCATAAATATTCATACGCCATTACCACCAATTGGGTCCAGCCAAGCTGTCATTATGTCACTTTATATACATACGGCAATTAGAACAGCAAAACTATTGCTGCTGATACAGCAGATGATGTTGCTGTTAGTTTTTTTTCAGTTTTGATTGTATGTCCTTTTCAAATGACACAGGATCCTAACCAATCCAAATGGTCATACACATGAATACAGAGCGCTCCGTACACTAACCACATGTGTGAAAGGTTGTGTGACGTTTCATGTGTGAGTGTGTGCATGGTGTTTGCCAGCTCGGTGATTATGACTGGCAAAACTGTCATTAAAGTTTAGACAAATTGCCATAAATGCAGGCATACGTTAAATGTAAAGTGATGCAACGACAGATGTCATGGACCACCACCAATACCACCGCAGGACATACACTTCGAGAAACATGTCAGACATTAGGGGTGGCAGGGAAACAAAACAAGGCTGGGTGGAAAAATGTAGGAGAAGTGTTAAATTTTCCCCCATAACTGTTGAATTGTATAGATTTCTCCCTTCATTTAATCAACCATTTTCTCCCAGTGCATTTCACTTGTGCATAATATTACAGAATTTGTGGTACAGGGTGTGTGTAAGGGGAAAATGATATACTACATATACTGTAAATACATACATATGAGTATATATTATAGCTATAGGGTCCATGTAGCTACATATTACTCGTTAACTCGCACATAACCATATTCATATGTACACGGGTATATATATGAATGAATTGAATAATGATATTAAATACACATGTTGGATTCTGGATTATGGATTTTTATTATTATTATTAAAGTAGAGCATTAAAATGCCATGAAAATGGCAAATATATTGATGGACTTAAAGGCGAACAAGTCGCCGCAATGAATGGGTTATGAATTTATTACATTGTCCTACAGAAATCAATTTTTAGCCATGCACACATACGACAGAACAAAATATTCTGAAAAAGGGTTTCGATATGAGATAACTGTGATGGAAAGTATTTCTAGATCAATTTCTTCACTCGCTTAAATAGTAAATTATTATTTTTGGACCAAGGGTCGTATAATTAATATTAATATAAGTATATAAATGGAAACACATCTGGAACATCTAAATGACTGGCTCGATTTTAATGAAATTTTGCACGAACCTAGCTAAGGAGTTTCAGAACTTAAATTTGGAAGATAGCTCCACTGAGGTTAATAGCAACTGAGCTGTGAGGGTAAATATTTGGAAAACTCGGTTTTCAGAAAACTTTGAGAATACACGAATTTTTTATTTATAGTTCAATAAGATTAATTTAATTTTTATTTCATTAACAATCAAAATATCAATTCGTTACATTTTCCTACAAAATATATAAATTCATATAATGCACGCATGTGGCCGGTCGAAATTTTCTGAAAGAGGGTTTGAATATGAGATAACCTTGAAGGCAAGTTTTTTCTAGAGCAATTCATTAACCCGTTTTTAAGTGGTAAATTACTAATTGTGGAAAAAGGTCGTATAATTAATATTAATTTAAATATATATAAAAATCAATCTGGCACAGTTTTATTTAAATCTTACAATTTGAATAAAATTTTGCATAGATATAGCTAAGGAGTTTTCGAACCTAAATCTGGAAGATAGCTCCATTGAGGTTAACCGGAACTGAGCTGTGAGGTCAAACTTTGGAACTCTAGGTTTTCAGAAAACTTTGAACGTTCTTGTATTTTTTATTTATAGCACAATAAGATTATTTTAATTTTTATTTTTTTAATAATATTATGAATTTATTACATTGTCCAACAATTCAATTTCCCTCATGCACACATACGGCAAGTCGAACTATAATGATAGAAGGTTTGATTGTGAGATAAACTGGGTTGCAATTTTTTCTAGATCAATTCCTTCACTCGTATAAATTGTAAATTATTATTTTTGTGGACCATGGGTCATATAATTAATTAATTAATCTGTCATGTCTAAATAACTGGCTCGATTTGAATGCAATTTTGCACAGACCTTGCTAAGGAGTTTCAGAACCTAAATTTGGAAGATAGACCCACTGGGGTTAACCGCAACTGAGCTGTGGGGGTGAACATTTGAAAAGTTCGGTTTTCAGAAAACTTTGATCATACACGAAATTTTTATTTAAGATTCAATAAAATTAATTTAATCTGGAACATGCAAGTGGCTTGCTCGATTTGAATGAAATTTTGCACAAACCTAGCTAAGGAGTTTCGAACTTAAATCTGGAGGATGGTTCTATTGGGATTAATCCGAACTGCACATATGTGCCCGGTCAAAATATTCTGAAAGGAGGTGTGAATGTGGAAAAACATGGCGGCAATTTTTTCTAGATCAGTTCATTCACTCGTTTAAATAGGTAATTAATATTTGTGGACAGTGGGTCGTATAATTAATATTAATTGAAGTATATAAATAGAAACACATATAAAAATATCTAAATGGCTGGCTCGATTTGAATGAAATTTTGCACAGGCCTAGCTAAGGAGTTTTCGAACTCAAATCAAGAAGATGGACCCAATGAGTTTAACCAGAACTAAGCCGTGAGGGTCAAACTTTGGAACTCTCGGTTTTCAGATAACTTAGACATATTAATTTGTATTCAAACATTTTTTCGGAGACTAAATTGTATTGACGTATTGTTAATATATGCGTAAAAGGCAGTAATAATACTTTCAAAGAAATAGGCCATGAAGTCGCCAAATAGAAGTGTCACTGTAAAGGAAATTACATCCAGATTACTAAGTAATCGTGAGACTTACCTAAATCCCCGTTTGGTGGGATGAAAAAACCCTTGAAAGTATAAGATATTCTGGATTTCCATAAAAAGGTATAAATAGAATCTTTGTCAATATTAAATCAAATTTTGAATTCGAATCGGAAGTCGAAAAGGTGAAGAAATCCAATGCTTATGAAAATAATTTCACAATTCTTTCCCGAAAGTTGAGATTCTTACTAATTTTGTGCTATAGTTTCCACAATTCTGGTCTTGTCTGCTATACGTTTTGCAAGTTTATTAAGAGGAAATATGCATAAAAAATCTTTTCAAACTTTGGAAAGTTTTACTTTGAAGTTCAAGCAATATTTAGTTCAAAGTGCAAATTTGCTTGTGTAAATTGTAGACTTCGAAGGGGCTTTCTATGTAAATTTAGATACGTTTAGATATATTTTAGAATATGTACATACTACCCATGTACTATAACATACTACCCAGCAAAAAATATTATGACGGAGAAGTGGTTAAACATGGATTCAACTGATGATATGGAAGTAATTCTTTTTTGGGCGAATCATACATGATTTTACCATAGGTTGTCATTGAAAGGAATGGCTTCACTTACAGATCCCAGTCACTTCGTTCGAATGAGAGCTTAGATGTTCGATGGTTACATGATAGTTTTCATAGGTGAAAGTTATTCACTTTTGGATACATTGTGAGCAGTGTCTTATGAACCATATCTCTGAATTAATGAAAATGCTCTGAATCTTTCTTGAAACAGATTTTGCATTACTTCGGTTTAATTTTAATAAAACTCCACTTATACAGATGTATTTGGCTAAATTTCATTTTTTATCACATTTTAAAAACAAAAGAATTTTTTTTTTAGTTTTTTCGTTTGCATTTTTTTGGTCTGTAATCAATATTTGATTTGAACTGGGATATTGTCCTGGCTCAAGACCATTTTGCTTCTATATTTAATAGAATGCAAATTTATGTACAAATGGCATGGTGACATTTATTACTTTTACAGATTATTACAGACCAAAAAAATGCAAACGAAAAAACTAAAACAAATGAGCGTTGGCACGGCAGAAGTATTGCTGGGTAACTATACCTGCATATACACATACTTACATATGCAACTCAATGAGATGCTTGTACGATGGCATGTGTGCTTTATTACTTGGTGCGATTTTTTAAACGCAAATTCGGCAAGTGAGTTGTGATTCTCGTTCGTTTGTGAGAATCATCTCCTTATAGAGGCCGGGTTTGATGTTGAAAAGTCGCTGCGAAGCCACTTGAAAAGACTTTTGACATGGTCGAAATCATGATCGTGGTAGTCTGCATCCAAGTAATAAATGTCACCATGCCATTTGTAAATAAATTTGCATTCTATTAAATATAGAAGCAAAATGGTCTTGAGCCAGGACAATATCCCAGTTCAAATCAAAAGAAATATTTTTAAAAGTATAATTAGTTTTTAGTTTTTTTTCGAATACTGCTGTATTTTCTTTGAGAGAAGCCTCTCTGGAACATTCTGATCTGCGGCAGTTTTTGTTTCTCTTGCCGAGTTCTTCGCAATTCTATAGATCTCTCTGTGTTTTGCCAAATTTCAAAAATATTTGAAATGATAAAACATTTTGTTAAGAATGTCACCAACATTTTATATTCTTAAAATGTTCTCAATTAATAACATTCGTTCTTTCTTCATCTACGAAAAATGGTCCCATTAGCTCAGCATTTTTAAGACGCTCCAACATTATCCATTAAAAAATATTTGAGACCGAAATTGAACAAATACATATTTCTATCCAACCCATAAGACCCATATTAAAATCGATTAAAAAAACCACAACCCAGCAAAAAAAATTGGACATTACTCTAGCAACTAACAGCCATAGAATCGATTACCTTACACGTTGCCATATTACCCCTCTGCATTACCAACCACATTCTTCATATTAAAAAAGGGAATGAATGACTAATTTTAAAAATCCACCGATTACATCAAAGAAGTAATGTGAATCCATGGGTTGCCCATTTAATTATTAAAAATCAAAAAGCTATCAATTGCATTTTGGAAAGGATATGCTGTTATTAGAATTAATTATTTATTTACAAATGTAATTACAATTTTTTAAATGAGCCTTAAGGTCATAAAAGGTAAAATTTTACACTTAAAAGTTTATATTTAAGCGTTTTTATCAAAATGATTTAGAATTTTTACCATGGTTAGATCGTATCCTGACCCATTTTTAATAAGTCTATTAAAGTCTAAAGTTTAATATAATAAAGTCTAGTGGGCAGACTATATGATACCCTACTCTTTCTACCCCATTACAATTCATTTCAGTGTGACACACTTTCAATTCATGTTTCCAGGTATATGACATGTTCTTCCAACTCGTCAAGTTCGGCCATAATTAATAGTAGAGTCTTTTTTATATTAGGATAACGATATAAAACTTTAACATTATTCTATATAGAATTGGTCTACATGACCGTGAATTAATCGTGCTCTTATAAGATATAAAATTTAATCGATACTTTGTGTTACTTTTTGGTTACTTTTGTATTACCAAACACAATTCGCGACTACTCGATTGAAACATTCAAATCTAATTGACTTGTCAAGATCTGAATGAAAAACTAAATACCAAAAACATAACAGTCTTTAAGAAAAAGAAATTGCGACACTCGCTTACCTTTTGAGAAAATTGGAATCGAAGAGGCAATTTAGAATTTATTCAGCACGGATGCTAAACCAGAAAACATTGCAGCTCTAAATTGATATTTTGCTTCTTCTTTTCTCAAAAGCAAATCGAGTTCTCATTTTTTCCTTTCCAAATAAAAAAACAGTTAGGATTCCACTGTTTTTTCTCACTACATTTTTAAGATTTGAGAAGAAAAAATCAGTTTTAACAAGTTTGTTGATCAACGCAGACGCAAGGCGAAATTTGGAGAGTAAAAGTGCCAAATTGAAAATTTTTAAACAAAAGTACAAATTGTAAGTTTAGCCCTCTTAATTTATTCTTATTTTGTACTAATCTTTAACTTACCTACAGATTTCTTCCACGAAAAGAGTGATAGGAACTAAAGGACTGCAAAAAGGCATTTACAATATATTTTTAAAGGAAATTATACTTGAATACAATGTGGCTGGCATTCAAGGTAAAAAGCGATTGTTGGATTTTAAGAAAACAATGAATATTTCATTTGGTAAGTAAATGCAAGTGAATTAAAATATATTTAATTTAAATTTATTAATTGCCGTTTGTTCGTTTTTCTTCCAGTGGATGGCTTTGGATGAAAGAGCTAGAGTTTATTACTCAAATACGAAAAGCAATGGAATCAGCAAAAAATAAGCATTTCTAGAAATGTAATTGCAATTACTTAAAAATAAAAAATAAATAAAAGAACGTCTTGCAAAAAGTAATTGGAATGACTTCTAATTTAGTAATAGTAATTAGTTACATGTCTTTGAAGAGAAGTATTTCTATTTTTTAACGATGTAACTAATTCCCGTTTTGTTCAGAGAAGTAGTTCTACTAATTAAAATCAAGTACTTCTTTATAAAAAAATTTAACTACTTCTTTACTCGATTCCAAAGAATCGTTTGTTTTAGTCTCACGCCTTGTTAAAAGAATCGAGTAGGTGATCTAGCAGGGAATCGATTGCCTCAAAAATACTCAATTCCACACTCGACTACTTTTCTGAAATTTTTTTGCTGGGAACTAGTCATTAAACATACAACGCAACAGAATTATTTTTTTCGATATTTGATTATTTTACATTTTCTATAATGAAGATATGAAATGAAAAACTAAACTTAAAATTCTAATTCGCCTTTGAGAAACTATTTAGAATAAATTATATTGGATGTATGATTGAGGAGCAATGAAAGTTATATATATATATATATATATTTAGCTAGAAAAATAATCAGAAATTTTTATTTCTTGCTTTTATCTTTTTTCAGAAAAGTGTTTCATTTAATATCTTTTGTGGATTTTTGCAGAATATAGTTTCAAGTAATAAAATAAAAATTAAATTAATTTTAATTGGACTATAGATAACAAATTTTGCAGATGTTCAAATTTTTTTGAGAAACCGAGTTACCAAATTTTTGTCATCGCAACTCTCATCTCCATTAGGTCCATCGGATCCATCTTCCGTAAATTCTTTAGCCAGGTTTGTGCAAAATTGCATTCAAATCGGAGTAGTAAGTTGAAAATACAAGATTTATTTCCAAAACATTTTGAATTTTCACCTCACTGTGCACTGGGTCGTATAATTAATATCGATAAATAATTGTGCGTCAACAGTGTTGTTTGAATATAGTAACATTAGGATGAGTCTCGAAAATAAATAGCTGCGGTCACCCCCAGAAATAAAGATTGGACATTTTAATGATGATTTGCAAAATATTTCGTCGCTGGGTCAAGCGTCTAAAAATCATGGTTTCCCCTGTAATGTTTTTCTGTGTTGCATTTTTGTCCAAAATTTTTTTCTGAATTTTAGGCATAAATTCTTGTCTTAGAATAACTAATTGGTGGAATTCTTAGACGTTTAGTTTCATTTTTTTGGTTTTTCAAAGTGACAGCTAAAAACTCACATTTCTTGGGAACATGATGTTATAAGAAATAATTTGAAGGAATCAGTACCTTTCGAATGATGCATAAGTTATGAATATCGGAAGAAAAATGACGTCACTGACTCCATTTTTGTAAAATAATTTAATATAGGGGATGGTTCTACAGAGCCAACATTTTCAAACTCTTTTTACAAAAATGAGTACTGCGGCATCAATTTCCTTTCGATTTTCATCATTTGAAAGGTATTTATTGTAACTATTCATTTTTTATAAAATACAATCATCAACTACGGAAAAGTTTTAAGTTGTTTATATGAAAAAACACAAAAAATACTATAAACGTCGAATATTTCGACCAATAAGTTACTCTAAGACATAAATCAAAATTTATATTTAAAGTGCCTTCAAGGTTATATCATTTCAGAAAAAAATTGACAAAAATTAAAGACAAGAAAAATTACACGTGAAAAACATGATTTGTTGGGGGTGTCTTCAGGAGCGTTTGGCTTACAAACGGCTTGATCTAGGAACGAAATATATTGTAAATCATCGTTTAACAATGCAAACTTTATTTTCGTGGGTAGACTGGAAATTGTTTTTCAATTTGTATGGACCGCGACCCTACTAGTAAACATTTATTTATTAGTTTCATTATTTATTACAATTAAAATTATACTAAACTTATACATAAGCAACTAAGGCTATCGACCTGGCCTAAAAAACATGGACATTCGACATATTTAATGTTTGGCAATTTGTGTCGGATGGTGTAGTATGTATCATAATTAATTTTAACATAATAAAAAAGTAAATGGTATTGTAAAAAGCCGATTTTAAAAATAAAGCATATTTATGTTATCCACACCGACCGCTGAATTACGAATATAGGCAAATAAATAGCATGTATCGATTGGCTAGAGTTGGTCAGGACTGAAAGGGTTTGACACCCAATAATATTGGGTAAGAAATTAAATTTATTCATTGTATTGATATTCAACAAACAGATAATGTCACAACATTTAATTGTGAATACTCTTGAAATTTGTCCATCTATTTCTTTCGTAAATATACTATGTCCATCATAGCAGAGCTGAAAAGGTACTGAGTCGAACATCTATTGTTGTTTTTATACACTCCACCATATTCTAAAATTTGAAATGATTGGCCCAAAAGCACAATTAAGTAGGGCTCGCAATTGAAAATAAAATGTGAAAAAAAAACAAAATGAACGAATCGAAAAAGAATCCTCGTCGACATCCAATTTTTGAAAACGTTTCTATTAATGAATCGTTTAATTGTTTGACAAAAACGAGCGCCGCACGGTGGAATATTTTCATAGAAGCTGCGGCATAAATTAGAAGGAATAGAGCTAGGACCTTGAAATTTCGCACACATCCTTTATATCGTCAAATTAGATTAACTATGATTTGTTCAATTCCGCCTACCTCCCATGTAAGTTAAAATGAAAAATCGCATAAATTTCTTATTTTAATATAGATGTTAATACAAATCATTACCAGTGATTTCATTTGAGTCCGCAATTAAATGAAAATTGTCAGTGCCACGATCAACGCCCAAATATTTTTTTAATAAAAAATCTATGACATACGTCTATTATAACGTTATAAATAGTTTAAGATTAATATATTGGCCCAATTTACATGCGCTCGCATGCCATAAAACCTTACATCCCTAAAGTATGCTTTAAATAAATTTTCCAAAATACACCAACAAAGAACAAAGTATTGCTTCATTTTTGGCTTAGAAGGTTTTACTACTTCAGTAATTAAATCGATTTTGGCAGCTATAAGCAGAATATTCTTTTTAAAATGAATAAATAAGACAATAGTTTAACAATATTTTTAAATGGCGAGGCATCGGTCGGCCTCGTTTTATACTGTAGAAAATTACTAATACTGAAAAAAATACAACCTTCAGGTAAACCTCTGTCTGAGAAGGAAAGCAAAAATGTATTTTCACTTTTTTAAATTCAAAATAATATCTCATCTACGAACTAAACGAAATTTCAGCACGATGCATGGTTTCCGAGATACATCCCAATAAAATAAATAAATACATCCCAATGAAATAATAAATACAAATGTGCGGCGCACAGTGTATTATCAGCGGCAAAAACTCCCAAATTCCATGCGCCCAAATCTCGACTTTACTGATTGAGTTTTGCAAAGAACATTCCTATTAAGCATATTCTAAAATATTTGGCCAATATAGCAGTTAATTTTAGCTGTGGATGCATTTAAAGTTCATAAATGCTAAAATAGTTGAAAATTTCGTCATAATAGAGGTTATTGTATTGGAATGTATCTCGGAAACCATGTATCGTATTGAAATTTCGTTTAGTTCGCAGAAAATAGGAGATCTTGGGGTGTTCTTTTGCATTTAAAAAAGTGTAATTAAATTTTTACCGTCCTTTTCAGAAATTGGTTTACCTGAAAATTGTATTTATTTAGTATTCTTAATTTTCTACAGTATAAAACTAAATTCGCGAGGCCGACCGATGCCTCGGCATTTACAAATATTGTGAAACTATTATTATACCCTCCACCTCTAGGATGGGGGTATATTAACTTTGTCATTCCGTTTGTAACACCTTGAAATATTCATCGGAGACCCCATAAAGTATATATATTCTGGGTCGTGTTAAAATTCTAAGACGATATAGCCATGTCCGTCTGTCTGTCTGTTGAAAGCACGATAGCGGCCGAACGAAATGAACTAGGAGTTTCAAATTTTTCGTAAATGTGTCTAATGGTTGTAGATCGGTTGGGATTGAAAGTGGGCGAAATCGGCCGAAAGGGCGCCATAGAGTGTTTTTTATTTGTAGGGGGCGAAATGGGACAAAAAGGGATAAAATTGGTACCTATCAAACGACAACAGATAGAAACACGAAATTTTGCTTGTTAATTCCTCTAATAGAGTAGATACATAATATAATATTTATTCTAAATAGTATTTATACATAGTATTTATTCTAAATTCGTACATTTAAGGGGTTAAATTTGACTTTTACGACAAAAATTGGTTGAATCAGGTTATTTTGCACTATGTATGTGAGATAATGGATTTTCAAAATTTGTACTTTTGGAATTAAAATGGAAGGGAAATACAACCAACTGTAGCACCCACTATCTACCAATATTTATGGAACTTACGCTTTTTTGAAAATATAAATATAAGAATATTTATTTTTTGAATTGACTTGAAGTATTATTTCGATATGTAAACGTATTGGTAGCCGTGCTTTATACGCGTAGTTTAAAATAATAAATATTATACTTATTTATAAAATTATTTTTTCAATATTTGTATTTGTTTTGGTTTGGCTATATTAAAAAATCTATATTTTCCTGTAATACTACTGCACTTCTACGAAAATCGACATCCTCTGTGGAATGCAATGCATGGTGGTATATAAAGTTCGGTCCGGCCGAACTTAAAGCCGTTATTACTTTTTTATTTATTTATTACAATTAAAATTATAATAAACTTACACAATAAGGGCACTAGCAACTAAGGCTAAGGCTATAAAGTTATAATAGTCGTTTGTCATCGATTAAAAAATACAATAATTTTTATCAAAAATCGTAAAAAATTAAAATATTTATTTTGGTGTTGGGTGTAGCTCTGGAAATGTTAATTTAATTGTGAACTCAAATGAAATCACTGGTAATGACTTGTATTAAAAACTATAATAAAATAAGCAATTTATGGCGATTTTTCATTTTAACTTACATAGGAGTTAGACGTGGTTGTGGGCGGATGTAAACCAAAAATTGTTTTTGTTCTAATTTAAGGATATAAGGGATGTGTGCGAAATTTCAAGGTCCTAGCTCTATTCCTTATAAGTTTTGACGCACCTTGTATGAAAATATTCCACTGTGCGCCGTTGGTGAAAAATCATCATCATTTAAAACAATCGCGCGATTTTGCAAAATAGTTTTACCTTCTTAATTTTATTTGGAGTGTTTTACAGAGAGTATTATGACTTTGTGCATTTGTTTGTAACACCCAAAAGGAAGCGAGATAAACCCATAATTATACCGATCGACTTAGAATCACTTTTTGAATCGATTTATCAATGTCCGTCTGTCTGTCCGTTTGTTCGTCTGTCTGTCCATCTATTCGTGTAATCACGATACAGGTCGCAATTGTAGACAGAACCTAATGAAACTTTGCACAATGCAGTTTTTCGGTATAAGGACGAACGCTATTAAATTTGAAGAAAATCGGTTGATTTACATATAGCCCCCATACGAATTTCACTCCCGGTTTGACTCTTTTCACTCTAGATACCAGATCTATATATAGCTCCCACACAAATTTAGCCCCCGATTATGCCTTTTTCGTCCTAGAAACCACATATCTTAACAGATCTTCTTCAAATTTGGTAAATTATATTATATTTCAGCCATAAACAACTACGGTGAAAATGGGTTAGATCGGTTCAGATATGTATATAACTCCCATACAAATTTCGATCCCGGCTTGGTTTTTTTCGCCCTAGAAACCACATATTTTAACAGATCTTCTTAAAATTTGGCAAAATATCTTATATTTCAACTAGAAAGACCTGTTGTGAAAATGGGTAAAATCGGTTTAGATTTATATATAAATATTTCGCTCCCATTTTACTTTTTCCGTCCACCAAGTATTGTCTTCAAATTTCCTATAACACGTTATTCTTTAACTAGAAGCAACTATGGTTCGTTCCATATTTGGACATAGTCCCGGTACAAGTATTCTTCTCGATTTGGCAAAGTTGGTCAGGTCACATCTGTCTATGATTAGGACACATACACAAATCCTCCCCGATTTTACTTTTTTATCGATTTGAATTTATTCGGATAGAGAGTGAAGTGTATCATATAGTCGGTACCGCCCGACTTTAGCCTTTCCTTACTTGTTGTTATTGAATTTCATGTAAAATTTTGATATACATAAAAATACACAACATTTTTTGACGACAATTTTTTTTACCAAATTTTGAGGTCCTCTATCCAAATATGATTTATGGGTGATGGAGAATATGGAGAATCAGATAAATGGGAGACAATTTTGGCGTTGTTCGATATAAATAAGATATTCCATATAGTCAACCTCAGTGGATGACGGATGAGTGAAGCCAAGCGGTGCAATTATTTGAGAGGAGGTGTTTGTTATTTGCTGTGATATTATTTAAATAAACACACAAATACTCTGCGTTTAATATGTTTTAATTTCATTGGCCTCTTCAACGAATTTAAAAATTCCACACAGGCCTCCACAGAGGGCTTTGTAGCCCATAAGGGTGGAATAGGTTAATGTACCTTAGCAGAGTTTCGTTGTCTACCTTTTTGCTTATTAAAAGTTCTATGGTGAGTGGTTTGTACTAGGACATTAACAGACCATTGGCCTATCCCTTAAGCCGGATTAAACAATTTCAACTCAACCCACCCAAAAAAAAAATAATAATAACCCTATTATTATCAAATAAAATTTAACAACAGAATTTCACAAAATTTTCCAAATAATCACCTAAACATTTGTGGCAAATCCGTTTTGTACCACACCACATCAGACCACACTTTTATTATTAAACTCTTTGGTTAACACAATTGTACATTTATACGTACATATACATATATACATATATTCTAATATATATACGTATATTTATATAAAATTTATAAATGCCACAATTAAAGTATTTTCTATATATATTTAGTTGTCTGGGCATTTGTTTGAATTTTGTGTTTTGTTTTGAATGTAACGCCTTTGGTCTGTTCCCTATTTTTTGTTGTTTTGGTTTGCATTCATCATAATTTCCCACAACCGGTGGCGGAAAGGACGACACACTGTCTGTGGGACAATGGCAGGCGAGAAAAGAGACAATCATTTTTTGCAACAGAAACTAAACTAAATCCTCAGAGTGGGACATTAACTCAGTTTAAGTATGAAATATGGCTGTGTGTCAACACCTATGTATGGAAAAATATCAACTTTTTATTTTTCTACGCATTTAGCTTCTGGAGATTAAACGATTTTTTTATAGACATCATAACCCCGATCACGCCCGGTTATAGATTAGTTTGAAGGCAATGTTGTGGGCTATGAAACGTCACTTCCACAAAGAAACAGTTGATCAGTAACAATCGTCAAAAAATAGAAAAAAGTAAGAACGGCGTTATGTTCGGCCGGGCCAAACCGTATATACCTTCCACCATTTCATTCCACAGAGGCTGTCAATTTTCGTAGAATTGTAGTAAAATTACAGGAAAATTTCGTTTTAATATAGCCAAACCAAAACAAATAAAAAATATTGAATAAATATTTTTATAAATAAATATAAAATTTTTGTTATTTCAACCCACGCTTATAGGTTTATAAAGAGTGATTTTTTTGAGGTTAGGATTTTCATGCATTAGTATTTGACAGATCACGTGGGATTTCAGACATGGTGTCAAAGAGAAAGATGCTCAGTATGCTTTGACATTTCATCATGAATAGACTTATTAACGAGCAACGCTTGCAAATCATTGAATTTTATTATCAAAATGCGTGCTCTGTTAAGAAAGTTCAGAAAGAAAGAAATTGTGTTCAGCGACGAAGCTCATTTTTGGCTCAATGGGTACGTAAGTAGGCAGAATTGTCGATTTTGGAGTGAATATCAGCCAGAAGCATTGCAAGAGCTACCAATGCATCCAGAAAAAGTCACAGTTTGGTGCGGTTTATGGGCTGGTGGCATCATTGGACCGTACTTCTTCAAAGATGATGCGAATCGTAACGTAACTGTGAATGGTGAGCGCTACCGTGAGATGATATCCAACTTTTTTTTGCCCAAAATGGAAGAACTGAACTTGGTTGACATGTGGTTTCAACAAGATGGCGCTACATGCCACACAGCTCGCGATTCTATGGCCATTTTGAGGGAAAACTTCGGAGAACAATTCATCTCAAGAAATGGACCGGTAAGTTGGCCACCAAGATCATGCGATTTGACGCCTTTAGACTATTTTTTGTGGGGCTACGTCAAGTCTAAAGTCTACAGAAATAAGCCAGCAACTATTCCAGCTTTGGAAGACAACATTTCCGAAGAAATTCGGGCTATTCCGGCCGAAATGCTCGAAAAAGTTGCCCAAAATTGGACTTTCCGAATGGACCACCTAAGACGCAGCCGCGGTCAACATTTAAATGAAATTATCTTCAAAAAGTAAATGTCATCAATCTAACGTTTCAAATAAAGAACCGATGAGATTTTGCAAATTTTATGCGTTTTTTTTTAAAAAAAAGTTATCAAGCTCTTAAAAAATCACCCTTTATAATACTAGCAAATACCCGCTACTTCGTACGCGGAAAAATGGTATGGTAAGACAGTAGTTTTTTTTGTATCAGTATTCAAACTGCTTTTAAGGATATCACTTTTAGCGTTTATACATAGTCAAGAGTTTAATTTATAAGCACAAAATGGAAACAATTTTTCTACAAAAAATCATATAAAGTAGAAAATTATTTGCACGTTTCTTTCTTAAGCTGTGAAAATATCATTAGGGATGGAAAAAAAGTGTAACGCATTGAAGGAGAGATTTAAAACCATAAGTATGTCCCAAGTCCCTTTCACGTCCGTCTGGCTCGCTGGCATACACGATGACTCTGGAAGGGACTTAAAGAATTTATTCAAACTCTGCACATAGTACTATTTTCCAAAACTCAGTTTAAATTCGAAAAGGGGGGAAATTGATATACATCTTATGGTACCCACACACGTATAGTCCATATTCCAAAACAAACGACCCGTACGTAAAATTAAACCTGATATAACTTCTATACTTTCCACGCAAATTGACATAAGCTTTGGTCAAAATAAAACTGACATAACCTCCATACGTATGTTTGAAATTAGTTGCAATTCGAGATTTTAAAATGTTTTCTATCGATCTATAAAATCTGTCTTTTATTTTGCCGGGGATAATGACTATAATGTTCACACATAACTCTTTCTGTGCCGTTTCTGCCCTTAAACATACAAATTTCGAAAAATTAATTTATATACTCGGAGAAATGTACACACCGAATTTCTTTTCATATTCTAGCTGAAAACTTTGGTTGGTACTATCTTTATCCCAAATCCCCAATTTTGGTTGGTATCATTTGCACCACTTTTGACCCGCTTCCCCCTTTAAAGTACATATACAAAAGTATAAATATTGAAAATCAGTTAATGTTTCGCGTCTACACTGTCAGAGGAATATACACACCGAATTTCACGATTCTAGTTTCAGCCGCGTTGTTGGTACCATTGAGATATAAAAAGGTACTTCGAAGACGAATATGCGCAACGAATTTAATTATTGTAGCGTCATCCACGTTCTTGGCACCTTTTTTATTCCGCTTTTGTCGTTTACCCTTTAAAAGAACGATTTCGAAAAATTCCTTCAATTTTCGTTTGTAAGCATTTTCAGGGATGTACACGCCGAATTTCATGATTCCAGCTCCGTCTGTTTGATTGGTACCATTTTGTATCCCTTTCTACCCAATTTTACTCACAAAAAGTACGCATTTTTAAAAATATTTTCTTAGTCGCATTCGTGCTGTGAAAGTAATGCCCGTTCCAATTTGCAAGATTCTAGGCCCTGCCGTTTGGTCAGGATGGTGGTACAATTGTTATCCAATTTAACCCCTTAAAAGTACAAATTTCGAAATATACTTTCTTATTAGTGATCTGCGCTGCAAAACGAATATACACACCGAATTTCATTATTGTAGCGTCATCCGTGTTGTTGGTACCTTTTTTATCCCCTTTAAAATTCCTTTATTTTGCGATTCTAAACATTTTGAGCGATGTACACACCGAATTTTATGGTTTCAGCTCCATCAATTTTATTGGCACTATTTTTATCCCTTTTTACCCGATTTCACCCACAAAAAGTACGAATTTTGAAAAATATTTTCCTGGGCGCGTTGAAGCTATAAGAGGATTTTTTTTACCAAATTTCAAGATTCTAGTCCCAGCCACTTGGTCATTGCGGTGGTACAGTTTTTGTCCCTTTTTGTCCCATTTGACCCCCCAAAGGTACGAATTTTGCAAATGACATTTTTTGACATCCCAAAATCATGCTATAAGAGGAAGAGGTCAGTCACTCAGTCACTCAATCATGCAACTCTTTTATATATATATAGATATATCGAAATAATACTTCAAGTCTATTGGAAAAATTAATATAAGATAGCAATATTGAAAAAAGCTTAAATAGCATAAATATTGGTAGATAGTGGGTGCTACAGTTGATGTATTTCCATCCTATTTTAATTCCAAAATTACAAATTTTGAAAATCATCATTTTCTCTCTCGTTGCAAGATAACCTAGCTTCACGTAAAAATATGAATTTGCAAAAATCTTTTTGCGATTCTATGCAGCCAGAGGAATGTGTAGACTGAATTCCATGATTCTAGCTGCGGTCATTTTGTCGGTACCGTTTTAATCCCCTTTTTCCCATTTACCCCCTTAAAAGTACGACTTTCTACAATCTCTTTATTTCCCGTGTCTACGCAATTAGAGGGTTGTACACACCGAATTTCATCAATCTAGCTGTAGCCGCTTAGTTGGTACAATTTTTATCCCTCCGTTCCCATTGTATCCCTTGAAAATACGAATTTTGAAAAACCTTTTTATTTTTGGTGTCTACGCAGTCAGAGGAATGTATACTTCAAATTGTATGGCTCTAGCTGCGGTCATTTGGTAGGTACTATTTTCATCCCCCTTTTTTCATTTTAACCCCAAAAAGTACGAATTTCGAAACATTCCTTTATTTTCGTTTCTACGCAATCATAAAAATGTATACACCAAATTTCATTATTTTAGCTGCAGCCGTTTTGTTGGTACTATCTTGATCCCTCTATTTCCATTTTACCCCTTAAAAGTACGAATTTGGGTAAAATATTTTTATATTATGTATCTAGTCAATTAGAGGAATGTAAACAACGAATTTCGTATTTCTAGCAGTTGTCGTTTGATAGGTACCATTTTTATCCCCTTTTGCCCCATTTCACCCCTACGAATAAGAATCATGTTTTTGCGGAATGCGCATACCCACTATCAAGTAAGTACAAGCAGACATATTGAAAAAAACATGCTTAAATACTCTCGAATATAAGGGGTTATTATGGCCATTTTCAGTCCTTGTGAGGGAAAATGGTTGCCCTTCGAACCGATTTCGCCCAGTTGCAATCCCAACCGATAAACGACCATAAGACGTATTTATGGAAAATTTGAACGTTCTAGCTCCTTTCGTTTAGATGCTAGCGTGTTTTCAACAGACGGACGGACATGGCTAGATCGTCTTAGAATTTTATGACGATCAAGAATGTATATACTTTATAGGGTCTCGGGTCGATATTTCAAGGTGTTACAAACGGAATGACAAACTTTGTATACCCTCATCCTGGAGGTGGAGGGTGTAATGATCTTGCCAGAGGGCAAGATTCAAAGAATGCGGTTAAAGAGAAATCATTTCGTGATCTTGTCGCTTCTTTTAGTTGACATGAATGGTTATAATAGTTATATTATTATCGTCCTTGGATAAGACAAATCTTTTCATTAAGAATAAGATTATACCTTTCCTTAGGATATTGGTAGACATTTCCCTGGGAATCTTTATGTTGGTTTCCATAGGAACATTGTTTCCTTTTAGAGAGAACATCCATCCAATCATCTTGCTTTCATGTCATGTTTGTACCCATCTTGTCTTTCTGACTAGATAGACATCCATATTTTCTTTCTTTGGTTCTCCTCATTTTTTGTTTTTTTTTTTTTTGAAAGAGCCCACAAATTTCTCTAAAATCATCAACACATTTTCGATTGCTATTTTATTGCCCTCTACTGTCCTCTGAAGACACATTTATTTTAATTTGCATAAGTCTCTCCATGTATACATGGAACATAACTAAATGAACGCATATGTATGGGTCTCCTCTGGCCCAACATTCGGAATAAATTTATTCAAACTATTTTGCCATTTTTAGGAAGAGTTGCAACGTGGAAAGTAGAAACGCTGCACTGCAGTCACAATGCAACACTGCCCAGAGAGTTTTATTTTAGTCCATACTCGGTCACATATACTCACGTGCACATGAACAAAGTTGTATTATTGTGTTAATGCGTAAATATGTGCAAGTGTACAAATCCTTATGTGGTCGAATGAAATGCGAATGGGCTTAAGTAACAATCCTATCTAAGTAAACCTATCTACAACTATAAGATGTATTCATGAAACATTTGGACGTCCTAGCTCCTTTCGTTTAGATGCTAGCGTGCTTTAAAGAGACGGACAAGCGGACGGACATGGCTAGATCGTTTTAGAATTTTATGACGATCAAGAATATATATATACTTTATAGGGTCTATTTATCTAGGGTAGGATTTCAAAAATTGACGTAAATGTTTCTCATAGTTGTAGGTCGTTTGGGATTGAAAGTGGGCAAAATCGATCCCCGGGGAAAATTTTTTCCCTCACAAAGACTGAAAATACCCACAATAACTCTTAGTATTTAGAGTATTTTAGCATTTTCTTTTGTAAATGTCTGCTTATATTTACTCGTGGTAGCATAAATGTTGACCATAAAGTGATTCTTATCTGTAGGGGGTGAAATAGGACAAAAAGGGATAAAATTGGTACCTATCAAACGACAACAGAGAGAGACACGAAATTTGGTGTGTACATTCCTCTAATTGAGTAGATACACAATCCAAATTCGTACTTTAAGGGGTAAAATAGACATAGAGGGATAAAAATAGTACCAGAAAAACGCATTCCTATGACTACTTAGATACGCAAAAAAAATTTGTTTCCAATTTTTTTGCTTTCAAGGGATGCAAATGCAAACATAGGGATAAAAATGGTACCAGCCAATCGCCTACAGCAAGATCGATGAAATTCGGTGTATACATTCCTCTGAGTGTATAGACACGAAAAATAAGAAGGTTTTTCCAAATTCGTACTTTCAAGGAAATCAATGGAAACGGAAGGATAAAAATGGTACCAGCTAAACGACCACAGCTCGAATGATGATATTTGGTGTGCATATCCCTCTAATTGTGTAGACATGTAAAATAAGGAGATATTCGAAAGTCGTACTTTTAAGGTGGTAAAATATTGGGTGTTCATATAAACTTTTTTACTTTTACGGCAAAAATGGATAGACTCATGAAGTTAGGTTATCTGTGTACGTGAGAGATAATGGATTTTCAAAATTCATACTTTTGTGCATTAAAATAGGATGGAAATACAACCAAATCCCCCAATATTTAGGGCATTTAATTATATATTTATTTGTTTTAGTTTGACTATATTAAAAAAAATAACATTTTCCTGTAATGTTACTGCACTTCTACGAAAATCGACCGCCTCTGTGGAATGCAACCAATGGTGGAGGGTATATAAAGCTCGACCCGGCCGAACTTAACGCCATTTTTACTCGTTTTTATTTAAATATATCGATACACAACCAACGTTCTTTTTTTTTCAAAATTTATTTAATCAAATATTTTAAATTTTTTAGAAATATGTTCATTTAATTATTGAAATCTAACACTGTGTGGCATGTATGGGGGTTATATCTAAATCTGAACCGATCTTACCCACTTTCAGCATAGGAGTTTCTAGTTCGATTAGAAAATATTGTGCCAATTTTAAAGAAAATCGGGTACAATATGTGGTTTCTAAAGCGGAAAAGTGAAATCGGGACCGAAATTTTTATGGGGGCTATATCTAAATCTGAACCGATCTTACCCACTTTCAGCATAGGTGTTTCTAGTTTGCTTATAAGATGTTGTACCAAATTTAAAGAAAAACGGGTGCAATATGTGGATTTTAGTGCGGGAAAAGTCAAATCGGGAGCGACATTTGTATGGGGGCTATATCTAAATCTGAACCGATCTTACCCACTTTCAGCATAGGTGTTTCTAGTTTGATTATAAGATGTTGTGCCAAATTTAAAGAAAATCAGGTATAAGATGTGGTTTCTAGAGCGGAAAAACTGAAACCGGGAGCGACATTTGCATGGGGGCTATATCTAAATCTGAACCGATCTAACCCACTTTCACCATAGGTGTTTTAAGTTAGATTATAAGATGTTGTGCCAATTTTAAAGAAAAACGGGTACAATATGTTGCTTTTAAAGCGGCAAAAGTCAAATCGGGAGCGACATTTGTATGGGGGCTATATCTAAATCTGAACCGATCTTTCCCAATTTCTGCATAGTTGTTTTTAGTTGGATTATAAGACGTTGTGCCCAATTTAAATAAAATCGGGTACAATATGTGGTATGTGTCAAATCTGGAGCGACATTTGTATGGAGCCTATATCGAAATCTGAACCGATCTTACCTAATTTCTGCATATGTGTTTCTAGTTGGATTATTATAAGATGTTGTGCCAAATTTAAAGAAAATTGGGTACAATATGTGGTTTCTAGAGCGGAAAATGTCAAATCGGGAGCGACATTTGTATGGGGGCTATATCTAAATCTGAACCGATCTTACCAAATTTTTGCATAGGTGTTTCTAGTTGCATTATCAGATGTTGTGCCAAATTTAAGGAAAATCGGGGGCTATATTTAAATCTGAACCGATTTGCATCAAAATAAATAGCGTTCGTCCTTGATGCACAAAACTTACTTGTGCCAACAATAGATGGACAGACGGACATTGCTAAATCGACTCAAAAAGTGATTCTAAGTCGATCGGTATACTTGACAATGGGTCTATCTCGCTTCCTTTTGGGTGTTACAAACCAATGCACAAACCCATAATACTCTCGTGGAGTGTATAAAAATATAGA